>RJWJ010049866.1:0-10099 GCA_004363605.1 Indri indri | reverse complement strand
GCTCACAGCAACCTTAAATTCCTGGGCTCAAGCAATCCTCCTGCCTCAGCCTTCCAAGTAGCTGGGACTACAGGCATGCGCCACCATGCCCGGCTAATTTTTTCTACATATTTTCAGTTGTCCAGATAATTTCTTTCTATTGTTTTAGTAGAGACGGGGTCTCACTCTTGCTCAGGCTGGTCTCAAACTCCTGAGCTCAAACAATCCGCCCGCCTCAGCCTCCCAGAGTGCTAGGATTACAGGCGTGAGCCACCATGCCCGACCTGGACTTTTTTTTTCAATAAATGATCTCATTTAATCTTCACTGAAACCCAAAGGGGTGAACATAATTATCCCCATTTTTTCGATTTGAAAACCGAGACCCAGAGAGGGAAAGCTCCAGACAATGAGCGGGTAGTCTGGAACTGAAGCCCAGGTTTGCCTAACTCTAAGGGTCGTGCACTTTGCACCACACACACCGTGTCCCAGTTCCGGGTGTCTGTGCAGGTGTAGGTGTGAGTTAGCGTGTGAGGCTGTGCTGTCGTGAGAGACAGGATTGTGACACATGCCACAGACACACGCCACACAGGCAGATGCAGGCCATCTGTATTCAAAGCACGCGGGAGTAAGTTATTCCAGTCACTCAGAATTCAACCTCTTCCCCGGAGGACTCTTTTAACACTAGGGTCCACGTTGTAGAGTACGCGCTTTCCCTGACAAATACAGATTGCTTCGCTGGTCCTTAAATTCTCATTTGAGTGACCTACAAAACACAAAGAATGACAGTGGCTCTTGAATCATTTTAGCCTGTAAACCACTTCAACAGGGGGAAAGATCTCATAAGCTACCTGTTGTGTAGCTCCTGAAAATGCAAATCAGAAAACGAGCATTGGCAGGACAGGCACTGCTTTTGAAGCACAATGAGTGACGTCTGATTGTCGAAGAACACCAGAGGTAAATTATTTATTCATGCCACACCGAACTGGACCCACCATCATCTTATAAAAATTAGTCCTAAAAAAGACGTACCCACCAAAATCTGAGGGCCTCTCATGCCTATGACCGAGAACCCCCAAGCTCTGATATTATCTTTTTCTCAATTATTTGAGCCCAAGTCTTAGAAGGTCATAAAAAGTCTGAGAGGGAAAGATACCTGGAGGCGTTTGTCTTCCCTCAGCCCCAGCTTACATGAATACACTTCTCCGTATTGCTCTTGCTGTTTTGAAGCCCCCGTGACATGGATCAGTGTATCATTTAGTGTCACATGGAGCACATTAAACTGGGTAACAGAGCATCGGTTCTCCCCAGGCTCTCTCACTAACCAGCTGGTGACCTTAGAAAATTGTCTGTCCCTTGCTGGGCCTCAGCACCTTGGGTCCTAATGTTCTGTGATTCCAAAAGACATTCTGCATTTGACAGATGTAGTTTGAAGTATCCTGTTTTTACAGTGAGAGCACCTGCCCTAGACCAGGATGTTTCCTCGAAGGGTAATTTGAGCCCGAGCAGGATAAGTATGGCATCGGCAATGTTTTCATAGCCAAGGGGAGGGAAGACAAGGACAGCATGAAAAATTCAAAAAGCAAAGATCAAAATTTAGCCGATGGTGTCAGGCCACGCCCCAGCTGAGCCTTTGCAGACCTCGCTTGTGTCCTATGTGGGTTCTGAACTCTGCCAACTGCACGATCATCCTGGCCTGCACCTGGCCAGGAAGAACCAGCCATGCGGCTTGTTCAGCCCTCCCCTCCACTCATACGAGACGGGCTTTAAAGGTGGTCTAGGACTTGAACACCATCTTCTAGATGAGCAAGGGGGTCAGAGTAGCTCTCTGGACGCTTTTAAGAAGATAACACTGTAAACTCCCTGCCCGACACACTGCTGGTGACCTTGCGTGCTGTGCCCTGGTTCCTTGAACCCGCTCCAGCTCTCATCAACCACTGACCTCTAGCCTGACCCTCTAGGCTCTTTCCTTCCAATCGCTGACTCATCACAAGAACGTGGTTAAAGATCCGGATGCAATACCCAGGACTCCCTTCCCACCACCACGTAGTTCCACACACTCATGGTGGCAGAGGGGTTATGATGCTCAGTGATGATACCTTTGGATGTAACAGAACACCCAATAAAAATTACTCAAGAAGGGTATTTAATTACCTAACCTAAAAGAAGTCACAGAAGCAGGAATGTTTGAGAATCTATCTAGCAGTTTGACAACGTCATCTAGGAACCAGGCTCTTTCTTTCCTTCTACTTTTCTGTGATCATCAATTTCCTAAAGGCTTGCATCCCCATGGCCCCAAGATGACTGCTATGACTCCAGGTATCATATCCTCACACAACCATATCCATAAGAGGAAAAAAGGGCATGTTCTTCTCACATGTCTCTTTTTACCAGGGAGGCAAGCCTTTCTAGAAAACCTCCCTGGACATTTCCCCAGTGGTGAAGATCAGATCCCACTGTCCGTACTCTGGATGCAAGAGAGCCTGGGACAGTGAGTATGTGCTATTTTAACACTTGAGTAGAAGACCAACACTGGCAACAGGGAGGGGTTCAGGGTACAGAGAGATCCGTTAGGTGGGCACCCAGCATGTGCGTTTGCCCTACATGGTAAGATGGGCGTTTATCTGGGTAAGTTTGAGCCATGAATGTCCGTTAAACATGTGAAATTGCTTCTCAGATGAGTCTGGAGTTCTGGAGTGGTTACCAGCATCAAAGAGCCAGTTTTGATACGGGACATGAAAGGCCATTCCAGACAGAAAGCTTAAGCACACGGCAGGCAGGAGCGACGGGCCCACAGAGCAGTGCTATCTCAGCTGGGGCTCAAGCGGTGATGACATTCAGGAGCCGCCATGCTGCCTGGATCCTCGGGACCCCACCCGTAGGATGCAAGGATGGTGCCCGAGAAGGCGCGCGTGCACCCCAGTGCTCACTGGTGAAGAATGCGTAAGAAGAAAGGCTTGATCCGCAGAACAATTAGAAGCCACTGTGGAGCCTGGCGCTGCCCCAGGTCTCCGAGATCTGCCGCAGATCCTCACCCGCTAAGCATCTGCTCCCCATCCAAGTCCACCCTCGCGCCCACCTCCTTTCTGTCAGGCATGGAAGGCAAATGACTCTGAGTCCGATGGGTCAAACCTCATAATAATCTCTGGGGAGCAAGAAGAAACAGTTATTTCTTACCTCCCTCCTTCCTCGCTCCACCATCCTACTTTTGGTCCCACTAGGACATGGGGCACAGATAAGAGAGCCCTCGACACCAGCAGACGACAGATAAATGCGGAATACTGGGAGGAAACAGCAGGTGTGGCCTCTCTAGTAAAATCCCTTTGCCATCCCCGGGGACTTGGGTTTGTGTGTGCTCTCAGCCACCATCCCTACGTGTATGAAGATGCGTAAGAGCCCAAAGAAGAGGCTAAGGGCTCACCCAAGGAAAGCTCTCCAAGGGCCTCCTGGAGGGGGGGGCGCTGTGCCATGCATCCGGCCGGCGCCGTATTCCGTGCAGCGCTGTAACTAGCAACAGGGAACAAGCCCAACCCAGAGGCGAATGTGGACCGTGCGCTTCATGGTTTTCCCCTGCACATGGTAAAAGGTTCCTGCTTTCTCCCAGAGGAAGCGGAAGTAGGTTTGGAAAAGCAGCATGAGGTTCTGAGTGGTGAGATGGGGCTGAGGGCAGGTGGTGTACATGGGAGTGTGTGTGTGCGATTTGTATATGTATTTTGTTCCTCAGCAGAGCCAAGCACGGATACCTCGGAGCCACGTGTGGCATTTCCATTGCTCCAAATATTGTCACCAGAGTGCCATAGTTACCCAAGGCAGCTGCAGAATGCATTGGTAGATCTGAGCTGAGATGACGTCCCCTCTCGTATCCACTGAGCTTGACTTGGTTCTCTCAGTTTACCAAGCACCCCCAGCCGTCCACACTGTCACATGCGACCCTGGGGGTGAATCTACATGGGGTTTTCACAGCCACGGGCCCCTATACCAGCCATCGGCTACATTGGCTTAGTGTGTACTCTGACCTCCAAGCAGTAAGTGTTGTCCCCTCCGCTGTACAAAAGAGACGTCAAGTCATCCTCCAAAGGCCACACAGCTAATAAGTGGCTGAACCTGGATTTGACATCTGATGTTTCTGACTTAGAAGCCCTTCCTTGGGACAGTAGCCCCATTTTCCTTGGGGTAGGGGTGGAAGTTCTCAGGGCGTCTGAGACTAATGGAAGACAGCTGCTTTGCCCACATATGTCTGGTACATTTTTGTAGCATGAGCAGCTCTCTTTTCCCATAGAAACCACTCGGGGTTTTCAGCTGCTAACCCTGCCCTCCAGGACCACAGCAGTCTGGGCTAGGCAGGACTGCGTTTCCACACCCCACCCCAAGCTCTTTCTGTTAATAAACCCCGGATCCCACTTCTTTCTTCCCAGCTTCTCGTTTACTTTTCCAAAGAGCACAATAAGCACAATTGATTTTAAAATAAAAATCTCTGGCTTATGCACAGAGGTACTATTTAGAAAGGTTAAAAATGATGAGGTGGCACAGTTTCCCATTATCCTTACTTTGTAACCTTGCATTTGAAACACCACAAGTCCAGGTTGGCCTCCCTTGATGGCATCGTGTGTGGGCAGCTGTCTCAGGTGGGCAGTGTGTATAGGCACTGCCTGGGCATCCTTGGCTCCGGACAAGCCACAAAGGACAAAGGCTTATACGTCTGCAGAGATAGAAGAGGTCTTTGGCACGCTCACGTACAACTGCTTCTTTGCTAGCTGGGGAATGTGAGGACAGTTCCATCCAGAGAGGGAAGGAAACCTTGGAAATTTGTGAGTCAGTGTGAGCAGAAAGCTACATGGAAGTCTAGAGAAAATTCAGTCAAAACAGGGAACTTGGCCTCCCCCTTAAGAAGAGGCAAAGTTTTTCTGTATCAAAATTCCCCACCAGGAATTTAGCTTGTGTTTTCCCCTCTTTCTAGTGAATGAGGCAGTGAAAACACTTCCTGGGAGGACTTAGAAAGTCAACCCTGGAAGAGTAAATAAAGTGGGTGTAGAATCTCATAAGGCAGAAGGATATCACCTTGGAGAGGGTCAGCAAAGTGGACCTTTGTGTTCTGAGGGTCTGAAGTGAGTCTGAAGTGAGAAACAGCACGTGCCTGAACCAACCCCAACCCAGGGCAGCTGTGCAGATGGAAGCACACCCCAGAGGGGCTATCCAGGGTGCAGCTTCCTTGGCTGTGGGGTGTGAACGAGGGCGCAAGGAGTGGCAGGGAGATGGTAGGCAGGGTTGGCAAGGAGGACGCCAAGTTACGTTGCAGCATCGATTATCTCCCCAGCAGACCCTGGCGCTCCCTGCTCTGGGCTTATACTTAACGATGGTGCACGTTGCAGTCTGCCTTGTCCTAGTTGGTTGAGCACTGCCTGTCTCTCCCTCTGCAAGCTGAGTTCCCAGAGGGCGGGGTTCACATCTTATCAATACTCAATGACCCACATGGTCAGCCATCTTCAGGGTCAGCAGGGAACAACTGTGGCTTGCCCTAGAAATTGGGTGGTGGTCCTGACTGGCCTCCATCGGGATATTTAGGATATCTAACAGATCTCTAGCAGGGAGGTGGGATGATGCCAGGGAGGATTAACTGAAGGCCAATGCCTCTCTTAAGGTAGCACGTGCATCAGTGAATTCACCAGAGTCCAGGACCTGGTCCTCAAACTGAGACGCTCAGAAGCTTGATGTGTTAACACGCTGAGCCAATCTGTCATTGAAGACAACTCATATCAACTGAGTTCTTCAGGTGGACACACAAACTGGACTCTTCATTAATTTACATGGAAAAACATTGTGAACATCACAGTTATGCAGACCTGGTGTCCGGGCCTATCTGAGGAGGGCAATCCCTCTTGGCGCACACCCTTTGCTTTAAACACTCACAAGTCTCTCTCATGTGCAAAAGAACGACAAACACAATCCAACCCCCTGGGCCTCACGTCCAGTTTCTGTCCTATCTCTCTGTCCCCTCCCCTTCACAAGCAAAAGTCTATAAAGAACTGTTCACTGTCATTATCTCAGTTTCCCCACTCTCCACTTGCTTCTCAGTGCACTTCAATGTGGCTTCTACCCAGTGGTGGTGTTCAAGGTCCTTAGTTACCAATAAGGCCTGAAAACCAACTAGCCAGTCACAGAGTTCCGGCAGGGCCCTGAGCCACCTGCTGGCGGGGAGGTTGACTTTCGTTACTGGACCATGGGGTGGTCTGTGGGGAAGCCAGGGAAAGAGCCAACGGGCTGGGGTGGTGGAGGATCATTGAGGGGGTTTGAGGTGGCAGCTATTTACCAACCAACATGTATTTCAATATCTTAACACAGCATGGCAGTATCATTAGGGATGGTGTGAATATCAGCCCTGCTCCATCACACTACACAAATAGCTCTTGCTTAGGTCATCAAAGACCTCCATGCTGCTTAACCCGGTAAGGATATTTTTCAGTCCTCATCTTACTTGATCACCCAACTGTGTCTCACTCTTTTGACCATCCCCCTCCTTCTTGAAACATTCCTTTCTCTTATCTTGCCTGGCCTCACACTTCCCTGGGCTTCCTCCTATGATGTTGGCAGCTTTTTCTCAATCTCCTTTTCTAGAACATCCCATTCTGCCTGGCTACGGAATTTTCTAATTCCTAAATGCTCGCTCTTAAGCCATCTCTTCTATCAGGGCTCTTCCTTCTTCCTGGACAATTGCACTCATGCCCATGTGTTCAATTTCAATTGACAAGCCAATGAAGTCACATTTTGTGTCGCCAGCCTAGAACTTTCCTCTGAGCATCAGCTCTAACTACTTGAGTGTCTCAAAAGCACTTCAGGAGGAAATATTTATGAAACACCTATCCGATACGGAACTTGTATCCTTAATATATATTTTAAAACTCTCATAACTTGACAATAAGAAAACAAACCCAATTTCAAAATTGGCAAAAAATTTGAACGGACGCTTTACCTAAAGAGATACACAGATAGCAGATAAACATGTGAAAAGATGCTCAACATCATTAGTCATTAGGGAAATGCAAAATAAAATCACAGTGAGATATGTGTTCAAACAGCCAAACCATTAATACCTGTTGGAAAGGCTACAATAGAAATCATTGATGACACTCAGTGCTGTCAGGGGTGTGGAGCAAGTGGAACTCTTGTGTATTACTATTGGAGATGCAAAATGGTATGGCCACTCTGGAAAGCAGTTTGGCATTTTCTCATAAAGTTAAACATCATACTTACCACCTGATCCAGCAACCTCACTCTATTGCCATCATTTATCCAAAAGAAATAAAAAACATATTTACACAAAAACTATGTGAATATTTATTGTGCCAAATATTCGAAACGACTCAAATGTCCTTCAATTGGTGAATAAGCAAACTGTGATACGTCCATACAATGGATTATTTAGCAAGAGAAAGGTACAAACTGACATTATAACACATGAAACAACAGGGATGAATTTCAGATGCATTATGCTAAGTGAAAGAAACCTAACTTGATGATTCCATTCATAGGCCATTGGGAAAAGATAAAACTATAGGGACAGAAACCAGATCGGTCACGGCTAAGGGCCTTGGCAGAGGGCAGGAGGAAACTTTTCAGAGTGATGAGGAACAAGACCAGCTACATTATTTATAGCGCCCGGTACAAAATGAAAATGTGGGGCCCCTTATTCAAAAGTTATTGAGAATTTCAAGATGGTGACAAGATACCATTAAACCAAACGCAGGGGCTTCTAAATACAGGTACATGTGCAGCCGCACAGGTCACGTGCCCGTGAAGCAGACCCTGGACGACAATGTTGCAGATCTTGACTGTGGTGGCGCTGACCTGTTGCTATGCATTTGTCAAAACTCATAGAACCATACACTGAAAAGGATGAATGTTACTGCATGTAAATTGAACTCAATAAACCTGACATCAAAGAGTCTCGTCATGAGGAAACCCCCTACTAATGCTGACTGAGTTTTCGTCCTACAGAATGAAAGGCCTGTCCTCTTCAAGCTGCACATGAAAGCCGGGGAAATACTGAAAGAATGTTCCAGACTGAAGGAGACCAAAATGGCATGGCAACCAAATGCAACAACATGTGTTCTTGGGTCGATCTTGAGCCATAGAAAAAAAGAACCTTGGTGAGACAGCTGATGGAATTTGAATGGGCTTTGTGGTTTATTTGCTGATTTAGGGGCTCACGTGGGGGCCAGGAAAGAGAGTGTGTCTGTTTGGGGGAGTCCTTCAGGGGATTGGAACAAACGTGATTAAATGCTAACGACGGCGGAATCTGAGGAAAGATACAGGATTTCTTTATATGGTTCTTGCAACTCTTCTTCAAGTTTTAATTTATTAAACTCTTCCAAGTTTTAAATTATTTTAAAATGAATTCTTTTTTAAGTACTTCAGGATCGACAGGTCCAAAACCAAATTCACAATCTCCCCCAAACCTCTACCCCTGCGCTTGGTTCCCTTCCAGCTGCCCTGGCTCAGGAAGTGGCCCCACCTTCAACTGGGTACGAGAGCCAGAAATTGGGGAGGCTCCCTGGTGCCTCCCCCTTCTTCCCTGCCCCTCTTACCTTCCAGCCTCCTCTGGCCCTTTCTCCCCTTTCATTTCTTGCCCCTAACAAGACCGGCCTCCCCCTGTCCCAGGGGCCGCACACACGCCGCCGTCCCATTACCAAGAGCCACTTCCCCAGGAAGTGCCCACCACCTCCAGCCCGGGGCGGGTCTTGAGCCCGGCAGCCTCAAAGCCCTGGGAGCCCCACTTGGCGGGCGACCGCAAGAGTCAGTTTGCACTTATCTCCACGATTCTCCAGTTCATCCGTCAGCACATGTCTGTCATCGCCAGGCTGCGTTTCCACCTGGGCAGGGACTGGGTCTGGCTCTGCTCACCACCGTCCCGGGCAGTGCACTTTGCACACGGGAGATGCTCCATAAATACTTGCTGATGGACGTGTGAAGGAGTGAGCGGATCCTGGCACGTGTATCTGGAGGGAGCTGCTTTGCTCAGGTTCAAGTCAGGGCCAAGGGGAGTGAACTAGCTGTGAGATTAGAAGGCTAAGACGGCCTTTTATTGGCCGGGTTTCTCTATATCCTGGCCTCCCAAATTCTTCTAGGCAGTCCAGCCCCTTCTCAGGGATTTTCCCTCTGCAATTTCGTCAGTTTACCCAGCCCCCTGACAGTCAGGCCCCACTCGGCCTGCAACCCATCATTCTTTGCCTGTCTCTTATTCACATTTATATGTGTCTTTTGTGGGGGGTTAACTCTTACCAGGCAACCGAATTTTCCTTTGTTAACAAATTGTGGGGTACTCCATGGCAGGGCAAGAGTTCAGATGGGGGCCCCTGTGCTGGCCTCCCCCTTCTCTCCCCCACTCCGCCTCGTTCTCACACCACAAGGCACCTGGTGCTCTCCCGCCCACAGAGGTCAAGGCCAGCAAAGCCAAACTCTGTCCACAGTCCAGAGCACTCGACCACAGGACACCCCAGAGGCTGGGCATGCACACACGGTGGACCCATCCCAGGGAAGGACGTGGGCCAGGGGCAGAGGCCTGCACAGGCCCCAGAGGTGGGCTCAGGGCACCCAGCAGCAGGGTGGAGAAGAGAGTGTGGGTTCCAGTAGGTGTGTCCCTCTGGGCCCTGTGCAAAGGGGCAGAGCAGAGGGGGTCAGAGTGGGATGGGGCCCAGGACAGGAAGCTCGGCTGCCAGATCTAAGGAAGGACTGTCTATGTCACCATGGCGGTTTATGTGCTGGTGCATTTACTTAGAGGGGGGCCAGGGATCCATTTCAGCAGATAAGATGCACAGTACTGGAACATACAAACCTAATTAATAGCGAATGCTGAGGCTTGCCTGAATCAGTGATGAGGTTTGAATAGGGGACATTTTTAAAGAAAGACATAAAAGAATTTTAATATCAGAGTTCCATTCCCTTATTTTAAGGAACAAACTAAGCCCCAGGAAGGCCAAGTAGCCCCTCAAAGTTAAGCATCTACATGACAACACCGTGACTGGCACCCAGAGCCCAGCTCATCACTGACTTGAACCGGAAGTGCTCCTCCTTCACCTGTGACTATTTCTCAAACACGCTCACCGAGCGGACCGGACAGTGCGGGGAG
>RJWJ010049865.1:0-10110 GCA_004363605.1 Indri indri | reverse complement strand
ACCGAAGTGGACTCCCAGGACTCCTCCAATGCTGACAGCCTGGCCTCAGCCTTGGCCGCATCTGAGCATCACCTGGGAAGCTTGGAGAATTACCTTCCCCAGACTCCATTCCCAGACGTTGATTTAATGGGTTCGTGGTAGGTCCCAGGCGTGGGGATTTCGAGTGAGTGCCCAGGTGATTCTAACATGCAGCCTGCACGGAGAACAATTCTAGAATAGTGGTTCTCGCCCTTGGGCAGCATCAGAATCAGCTGGAGGGCGTGGGGAGCCACAGATGGCCAGGCCCCCAGAGGTTCTGATTCAGCAGGTCTGGGGTAGGGTGGGAAAATTTACATTTCTAACAAGTTTCCCAATGATGCTGCTGCTGCTGGACTGGAGAACAGTGTTTTAGAGCCTTAGAGGGTGTCACTCAGACCAGCAGCAGAGACGTCACCCAGGAGCTTGTTAGAAAAGCAGAACGCAGGGCCCAGCCCAGGGCTGCGGAATCACAGAAGCACTGTTGGAGAACAACTCTGCTTTCAAAGCCTCCGGGTTCCTACTTTCCTTGCATTCTAGAGAGGAGGGAGGAGAAGGCAGGCATCTTTTCCAGAGCAAGAAGCAGCTTTTGGAAGAGGCCAGCGGCTCAGCCCTGAGCGAACGGGCCCAGCCTCCGATCGCCCAACTCCGTGTTTGCCAAGGCCCCACGCACCCCCTCCAGCGCCCCTGCGTGTGCCCCGCGCGGCGAGAACGGGCCCGATTACCTTGGCGTGGTTGTAAATATCCACGCAGTTGTCGGTGTTGATGCTTTTTGCGCAGATGATCTCACAGTGTCGCTGCAAAGCCTCCAGCTGGAAGAACTTGGCGGCAGACAGAAGCTGTAAACCATAAAAAGAGTCCGTTAGGGGTGGGGAGGTGGACGGCAAGGGGCTAACAGCGAGGAAATCCTCCTCTGCCACAGCAGCGTCACAGGCCAGGGCACGGGAAATAAAGCACAAAGGTGACACCAGAGGAATGGGACAATGATGGGACTCCATTGTGGGGGGGGGACGGGAGGGGCCCAGTGCACCAGATGACACCTGTCACAGCTGAAGGGCAACCCCCAAATGCCCAAAATTGCTACGTCCAGAAATAAGAGTGAAAATAAGAGTCTTATTAGCAAGACGGATATGGACCTGGCTCACGTCCTCTGCTGTCCAGGTCTCGCTCAGACGTCACTTCCTCAGAGCAGCCTCCCGGACCACCCGCCCCGCAGCTGCCTCCTCCCAGTCTCGCTCCTCACGCCAGACGTGACGTCATGGCTGCCTCCCTCGCTGGAGTCCAGGAGGGCGGGGACCTTAGTCCCTTTCCGTCTCTGCTGCAGCCCTGCGCACAGTGCCACCGTGGCAGAGCCTCGGCAGGTGTGGGGCAGAGTGATGGGCTTTGGGGAGGGAAGAAGAGCTGAGAGCAAGAGTTCAAAGCTCTGCCTCGGGGGAAGGCCTGGAGGGAGGGCAGCGGGGCGCTGGGGCGCTGCTCTGTAGGACAAGCCCTTCTGTGTGGTGGACATGATTTAAAGTACATCGATTATTGTAGTTTTATTTTGATTATTTTTGTTTTTGTTGAGGTTAGTCAACAGAAGCAGCGGGAGCAGGGAAGGAACAAAGAATCCGTAACTGGTTGCGATCAATCGGTTGTAAACATCCCTGTACTTGGACCAGCCTAAAGTCATTTTAAAAAGTCAGGAAGTGTGTGTGTGTGTGTCGGGGGTCAGGGGGAGGGGCCACAGAAGGTTTCACGGAGTAGGAACAGAACAAGTGGGCCACGCAAAGGACACACAGCCCTCATGGCACTCACTGCGTGCGAGGCACTGTTCCAAGCATAGAACTTCTAAAAGCCTCTCAGAAACCCAATGAGGTAAATATTATCTTCATTTTATAGGTGAGGAAACCGAGGCTCAGAGAAGTTAAATCACGTGTCCAAGGTCCAATAGCTCAGAAATGGCAGAGCCTGGATTTAAACCCGTCTGGCCCAGAGTCCACATTTGAGCCTCGGCGTGGGGTCGCCTGCTGGACAGTTGATCATGTCCTGACATCTCTAGTCAGCCGGGCACCTTGGACTTCAGACATCTGAGGATTCCTGGGGTGATTTTTGGCTTCTGGTTCAAAGCTCTCGGCTTTGATTAGGAAAACTGAAAAGAGTTCCACTCTGGAGGGGAGCAGGGGAAATCGTGGCCTCGCACAGAAGGGAGCAGAAGCCAGGCTCCTGGACAGGGGAGGCTAGAACTGGCTGGATCAAGTGAGGGGGACAGGGAGGGCGTGGGCAGGGGCGAGCTGCACGCCCAACGGATGGTCAGCCGGAGGAAGGCTGGGTGCCTCTGCCCTCAGCTTCTGAGTCTTGGAAGAATGGAGAGCCTTGTGATTGGAGGAATGTTTTTAGGGGATATAATTCTTTTATAAATGACAAGGGAGAAGAAATCACCTGGGATATTTCCTAATGACATCATTAGAGCCCCAGCTGTGCCCAGAGCTAGAGCTAGCCTCAGACTTTTCAGTACATTTCCTGCCCCCAATGCCAGTTAAAATGGGGTTCACTCAGTGGCTGTGGAAAGGTTTAGGCAAGCACACTAGCACCCCCGTTCTTCCAGGCAGGGGCTCTGGTGGAAGGCCCTTCCCGTGTGGGAGGACTAAGTGGTCAGGAAGGAACAAGAGCCCCAAACCCTCAGCCAAATGAAAACCCAGCACAAGTCCCTCCAGACACCGCTGATGCAGGCTGGGGACCCGTTTGCAGAGGTGCCACGCACCCAAGGGGGGCGGTGACAGGTCCATGGCATGACGGATTCCTTACCTCCATTATCTCGTTGTTTTTAATGAGCAGCGACTCTGGGCCACCATAGTAGAGGTACTGCATGACCAGCTGGAAGAAAGGACACAGTGAAGAGTGTCAATGACACAAACACAGTCATCTTAAAGCCATCAGTGGACATCTCAACTCAGGCTCATTTTTTTTTTTTTTTTCTTTCAAGACAAGGTCTCTTGCTCTGTTGCCTGGGCTGGAGTGCAGTGGCATCATCATAGCTCACAGCGGCCTCCAACTCCTAGGTTAAAGTGCTCCTCCTGCCTCAGCCTCCCGAGTAGCTGGGACTGCAGGTGCGCGCCACCACACCCAGATATCAGGCTAGTTCTTGAGACCTCCAGACATCGTTATGAGTGGTCGCCCGTGTCCATCTAACCACCACCAGTGACCCAGAGCTCACTACCTTACGGAGAGAAGTTCCATTGTGAACAGCCTTATAGGCCAGACAGTCTGTCCTGATAACATGCTGAAATTTGTGTCCCTGTGGCTTCCAGTCCCAGGTTCCATGCCCATCCCCAGGACCAAATTAAACAATCGTAATCTCTGCTCCTCATGACGATTTTCCCCACCTATGGGTGATAATTATGGGTTGCCCTCCCACCTTCCCGTCTGTCATGCTGTCCAGAACTGCTGCACAGGTGGCACGACTTACAGAACCCACACCAGCAGGTCGTTTCCTGGGAACATGGTCCAGCTTGACTCAAAGGCTCTTGCTGAAGTCCCAGAGGGTGACTCTGGGGTACCATGAGATCACCTGCTCCTATTACAGCTAGACAAGATCCAAGATGAAGCCATTAGGGGTCCAGGGTTTCCGTGTTTCACTAATAATGTGGATGCTCCCAGCCAGGCTGTTCTTTGTTCATGTGACTCATGACGTCTGAATGGTGTGCCTTAGCACACCTTAGCTCTGGAACTTATTCCAGAGCTTTGCAAACTGGTGTCCCTTGAAGGGAACGAGGTCCATGGATGTGACTGAATTTGCTGTCACCACCTCCCGTGACAACTGAGTGTGAATTTTTTAGGTGGTGCGTGCACTCTTCGATTTGTCCCAGCCTCCTCCAGTCCCCATTGTCATCTCCCTGTGTGCCTGACAAACCGATTTTGCCTTCCTGGCTCTAAGGCAGCTGTGCTGGTTAAACCTGTAGACTGGTTACATCCCCTTTTCGGTACTTGTAAAATGACGAGCTTGGACTGGGCTGCTGTCTACAGTTCCTTCAGGCTCTGACAGTCTGTGAACATCACAGGACAGAGGCTAAGAGCGATGGCCCTGGAGTTGGGCTGCCTCGCTCCTCATCTCGCTCTGCCACTTAAAAGCTGGTGATCTGGCCGGGCGCGGTGGCTCACGCCTGTAATCCTAGCACTCTGGGAGGCCGAGGCGGGTGGATCCTTCTGAGCTCAGGAGTTCGAGACCAGCCTGAGCAAGAGCGAGACCCCATCTCTACCAAAAATAGAAAGAAATTAATTAGACAGCTAAAAATATGTATAGAAAAAAAAAAATTAGCCGGGCATGGTGGCGCATGCCTGTAGTCCCAGCTACTCGGGAAGCTGAGACAAGTAGGATTGCTCGAGCCCAGGAGTTTGAGGTTGCTGTGAGCTAGGCTGACGCCACGGCACTCGTCCCAGGCAAGAGAGTGAGACTCTGTCTCAAAAAAAAAAAAAAAAAAAAAAAAAAAAAGCTGGTGATCTGATTAAGTTTGGCTCTGCTTATCTCAGTTTCATCAAAGTGGGCTTACTCTTCATGGAGTTAGGAAGAGGATCACATGAGTTACAACATGTAACAGGCCCGGCAGGGCCTGGCAGGTGGCAGGCACTCGGTGTCAGCTCTTTAATTTTCTCTGAGGTTGAAAAATCTTTTTCAATATGCTTCTGCTAGGTGCTCCCACTTTCTTGCCCAGGCCATTCAAGACCCTTTGCGATTGGTCTCAATCTACTTTTTGCATGTGTGTGTTTAAGTTATTTAAAAAATATATTGTTGGCAGCTTCATTGAGATATATTGTACATCACAAAATGCGCCTATGTAAAGTGTACCACACAGCGGTTTTCAGCACATTTGCAGTGTGGTGCAACCATCACCACAATCTAATTTTAGAGTATTTTCAACACCGGCCCCCATTAGCAAACTCTGTACCCATTAGCAGTCAGTTCCGTCCCCTCCCCCCGCCAGCCCCTGACAACAGCCTGGGTTTGCCTCTTGTGGACATTTTGTATAAATGGAATCACACACCATGTGCTCTTTTGTGTCCGGCTTCTTTTACTTAGCATCACGCCTCAAGGTTTTCCCCTGCCGTCCCAGGCATCGATACTTCACTCTTTTTCATAGCTGAACAACATCCCATTGTCTGGATACACCGCATTTTGTATACCGATTGATCAGCGGATGGAAATTTGGGTGGTTTCCACTTTTGGGCCATTATGAAGATTGCTGCTATGGATTTTTGTGTACCAATTTCCTTTCTTGGATCTCACCTGCCCTCTGGCCTTCCCTCCTCCTCAACCTGATCATCCCTGCCTTTTATGCTCTGACCACTCCCAACCACTCGCCTGTATCAGAACTTCCCACCCTCTCTTCTGGCCCCATGCTTTTGCCCACACTGTTCCCTCTGCTACGATGCCCTCCTCTGTCTTTTGAGCTCAGTCTCCCTCCTCTGGATCTAGCTCAGTAGTCACCTCCACCAGGAAGTCCCCTGAGATCTCCTCACTGCTTTCCACCCTGTATCTTGCCGGGCACCATGACTGCAGGGTTATTTCTCACTGGAGTGTGAGGGCACAGACTGGGTCTTGCCCGTTGCCGTGTCCTGGTGCCTCGCACGGTGCCCGGCACACAGCAAGCGAACAGCGTGCAGGATGCACGCGTCTAACATAAGCGTGCATCCTCCCCTCCCTCTTTTGCGTCTGGGTCTCCCATGTACCGACTGTGGGCGTTGGTGACCACCTGCCCGTTGCAGAGACGGCGGTGCGCTGATGGTGGCAGTGGCCATGGGGCTTTGTGAAATAACACAGCTCGGGTTACCCTCCCCTCTCTCGCCCTGATGGGTCATAAGCATTTGAAATACCGAGTCAGCAAATGCTGGGATATTGTCCTTATTAAAATCAGTTTATAAAATAAAATCAATTTGTTCCCCCAGCACCGCTCATTTATAAAGGCCAAACCAATAATAGTAACGACAAGAGCCGTAATAATGGCTGCCCTGAGCACCACGCCTCTCCATTTACAAGAGCACTTCTCATCACCTTCTCATTTACTCCAGGTTGGGCTGTTGGCTTGAAATGCTGTTCCTCAGCAGAGGGAGATCCCGGGCTAACGGAGTTTAAATTGGGCTGTCCCAAGCCACCTTCAGACTCTGCCGGCACAGGCCTTTCTGCAAGGGAGTGACGCAGACCCTCATCAGCCCTGTTCTCAGAGTTGTTTTTCTTGGCAGCTGCCAACGTGCGTGAAGCAGGGACTCAAATGGCGCCACAGCCTCAAGGAGGCCCCCGCGTCCAGGTGCAGCCCCAGCTGCGTCCGGCTCTTGCCTGCAAGCGAACTTGGGGGCGGAAACCCAAAGCAGTCTCAGTTACTAAAATGCCTCTGTCAGCGTGGACGCAAGTGAGCAGGCCCCTGGGAGCCTCCACCTCGGTGGTACTCAGCCCTCCTTGGCCTATTTCAAGCCACAAATGAGGCTTTTCTTCTTTTATGGGGAAGGGGCACGCACAGGGGAGAGTCCCCAGGGCCTGTTAAATCGTCCCTTCCCATTACAGTAACTTGAGGCTAATGTGGCCAGGAAACCTTCCCCAGTCAAAAGCAATTATAGGTCTCGGATTCCTGGAGGCCGCCCTTCCCACGCAGGCCTCCGGTTCAGCAAAGCCGCATGGCAGACGGGTACCGAGTGCCCGCCACGAGCCAAGTTCTATTACGGGAACCTCCCCCATTAGTCCCAGGCTAAATGGCATGAGTGCCCCCTTCACGAGCACCCAGAGCTGGGGGAACCAGCATTTTCCAGCATCCAGCTCACGCTCCAAACTCTAATGGGCTGGAAGATTCTTTCCTCAGGGCTGGGTGCGTTTAGGGAGCGCCCAGGTGCCCACAGCAGGGAGGAAGTTAAACAACAGCTCTGGGAGTCACCAGGCCTGGTCTGAATCTCAGCCACTCACTTTCCTGTCTGAGTGGGCGCCCTGGTCTGTAACAGGGGGACGATGGCTGCCTTGCAGGGTGGCTGGAAGGAGCCAGTGAGGTGGTCGGCAGCAGTGGTTCTCAGAGTGGGGTCCTTGGAGCAGCAGCACCTGGGTTCCCGGTGGAAATGTGAATTCGCACACCCACAGAATCAGAAACTCGGGGCGGGGCCCAGGAATCTGCCTTTCAACAAGTTCTCTGTGTTTAACAAGCATCTCGCCCCTTTCCAGGTGATTCTGAGAACGGCTAACGTGCAAGACATGCTGTAACTGAGGGCGCAAGCTTTCCACCTTGGCTGCACACTGCGATAATGGGAGAAGGGCGAGACTTCAAAATGTTGACACCTGGTGGGACCCCACCCCTAGATTCTGACTTAATTGGTCTGTTTATGGCCTAGGTGTTAGGAATTTTTTCAAAGCTCCCCAGGTGATTTCTAATGTGCAGCTGAAATTGAGGACCACTGGCTTCGAGCCTTATCGTAGCTAATACTTAAGAAATGGGAACTGTCCTTATGGTCATTATTCCCACTTAGAAAGGGCATTCTAGAACAAAGTTACCAGGCTTTGCTACCAGACAGACTGGGTTCAAATCCTGGCTCTGTCGCTAACTAGGACTAAGACTTCGGGCAAAGCATTTTTCTGGGCCTCGGTTTGTCTCCAAAAATGGGAATGATAGTCACGTGCTAGCAAGCTAAGTGCCCCAGTCACAGCTCCATAAACGTTTCTTCATCCCCCTCCCGCCAACCCTAAAGCAAAAAAACAGTTTCATGGAAATTTTCAAACCAACAGCTGCCATTCGAGAAAGGGCTGTGGCCACTTTGCTCTCAGTAGAAAGTGGTGCAAGGGGCTGGGAAAAGGGGAAAAAGGCACTTGGATGTCTGGGGTGTGCCCAGTCCCCAGGCCCACTGTGGGGGTCCAGCCTCCTCACTGCTCCCCGCATCTCCCCCACCCCCATGGGAGCTCACCCAAGCTGGCCCTGTTTTTGGAAACCTCTTTCATCCTTTCTCCAACCCTTAGTCCAAAGTAAACTAGTCTATAGGGTCTTGTGCTTAGCAGGGAGGTGGCTTAGAAAAACAGTGATGGCTAGAAAAACCACCACCCACTTAAAAATTGCCATGGTGCAGCAGACACCAAGTTGGATCTTTTCTCACATTGTCCTACTTGATTTCTGCAAGAGATTCCAATCTCTACAAGATGCCGTGACATAGAGGTGATAATGATTAGCATGTTACAATTGGGGAAACTGAGGCTCAGTTTCCTGTCCATGGTTATTTGAGAAAGATTCTTTATTCTGAAGTTTCAATCGCAACCAAAGGAATATATCTCTAATGGTGGAAATTTGGGCACCTCCACAGGCTTTAGGGGCTAGTGTGAGAGCACGGTGCCTTCCTGGCAGCCCTCTGAGCAGCAGGAAGGGGGCCCAGGGCCAATGGTGGGGGAAGAACCCTTCCTGGCACTGCGGCATGCAAGGTCCCAACGTGTCTCTTCAGTCTCCAGTATACCTAAAGACCCAGCCGACTGGGCTGTCTCCTTCCCTCAGACACACCCCGTGACTTTCTGCCTTTGTTTATGTTGATCTTGCAGGGCTCGGCCAGAGTTTTGGGACTTCGTCCGTGCTGTTCTCTCTGCCTGGAACGCTCTAACCTGCTTTCTTGAGCCCTAACCTTCCTTTAGCTCCACAACTTCCCCTTGGCCCTGGGTGTTTTGGCTCCTACTACCTCGGCTGGGAGGCCTCCCCATCCCTGGTCTGAGCTGCCACAGCCAGCGGGGTGAGCAGGCTCAGTCCCCTCATGCACCCCACAGTATACAGTATACAGCAGTCCTCCCTCGTGTGCTGTTTCACCTTCTGCGGTTCGTTACCTGCAGCCAACCAAGGTCTGAAAATATTAAATGGAAAATTCCAGAAATAAATAGTTCATAAGTTTTAAATTTCACGCCATCTGAGTAGTGTGATGAATCTCGCTTTGTCCCACCCAGGAGCTGAACCATGCCTTTGTCCAGCGTCTCCACACAGTCTACGCCGCGCGCCTGTGAGTCACTTAGCAGCCGTCTTGGTTCTCACATCGCCTGTGGGGGTGGTGCGCTGCTTGTGTTCAAGTCACCCTTATTTTACTTCATAATAGCCCCAAAGCGCATGAGTAGTGATGCTGGCAAATCATTATAATTGTTCTATTTTATTATCAGTTATTGTTGTTAATCTCTTTGCCTAATTTATATGTTAAACTTTATCCTAGGTATGTGTTTATAGGAAAAACCATGCTATCCTGCAGGGTTCCAGGCTATCTGCGGTTTCAGGCATCCACTGGGGGTTTGGAACATATCTGTGTGGATAAGCGGGGGAACCACAGCACTGTAACTGACAGATTACCGAGAGTCCCCCCCCAGGCTCTGAGCCAGGCGCGGCAGGCACTCTGTTAACGCTGCAGGGATGAACGGACGGAGATGGAATGGGGGTGCGAGGAGGGGCCGTGGGTTCAGGAGGCTGACGGCGCATTGCAGGGACTTCTCCAAGGGGCTCACCCACAGGCTGAGGATCAGAGGCAACCGCCTGTGCCCTGCGCCCACCAGCACCGAGTCCAGGCCACAGCCAGGGCTCACCTGAAAGATGGGGTACTTCACGTAACCGATCTCTATGCAGGTGCTGTCATTGGTCGGCTTGCTGGAGAGGAGCGCTTTGAACCTGAACAGGGACACACACAGGGAGATGAAAAGACTCACACTCACATCCACGGCTTACAAAACACTCAGTGCTCCTGATGATGGAAATCCTCCCACAACTCTGAAATACAGCCGGGACAGATCCACGCATTTCTTAATTCAAAACCCTCTTATTATACCATGATGTAATTTGAAATTAAAACTCTGCGGTTAAACTCAGTGTTTTGAACTATTACTCTTTTTAAAAAAAATAAATTTAGTACTCCTACTCTGGCAACAACATTATTTCTTACACTGGTGATTGGAAAAGAATGAATGCCTTGTAGGACGCCGTCTAGCTCTCGGGCCTGTCACGTGGCTGCCTCCTCACAGCGTCTTTTCCTGAGCTTCGGGACGGCTTCACTGCCCTCGGGTGCCTGTGGGGCTGCCAGCTCCCTTCTCCCTCCTCCCACCCAAGCTCTGCTCCATGAGGGCAGGGACTTCAGCAGTTTCTG
>RJWJ010049864.1:0-10103 GCA_004363605.1 Indri indri | reverse complement strand
AATAGGCTCTGATCACTGCCTGGGTTCAATTGCTGGCTCTGTCATTTGCTAATCAATGATGGCAGGTGAGTGACCTTGGGCAAAGTTCATAGCACTTGTCCCAGGGTACCCATCTGCAAAATGGAGCTGACGATAGCACGAACTTGTACTGGGGAGCTTGAGGTGCCGGGCATTCTTTTCAGAGCTTTACATGGATCAATGCACCTGATCCTCACAACAGCCCAGCAAGCCCTACAATAGTGGCATTCACAGGTGAGGAAACGGAGACGCTCAGCTATGCATTTTAGGCGAACAGGGTTTGAGAATCAGTGTGCAAGTGGTCTTTACCAAAAGATATACAACTCAAAGGAGCTTATACAAAAAAAGGCTGCAGGGGTATTGTCTTTGGCTAGAGACGATGCTTGGATTGCTTGAGGATTTGAAGGGAGGAAGACACTAGAGCCTTCTAGAGCCTTCTAGAACCTCCTAAGGGCTCCAGAGTCATAGGGGCTAGAACCCGCTCTCAGCCCCATCTGCAGTCTTGCTCTGTCCCTGCCTATCCTTGTTTGCCTCTGCTTTCCTTTCCAGGTTGTCCTATAAGGCAGGAGTGCACGGAGCACTCTGGAATCCGGCTGCCTGTGTGTGCATCTTGCTTGGCCACTCCCTAGTGCTGTGGCTTTGGGCAGCTTCCTTAGCGTGCCAGAACCGCCTTCCTCGTCTGTAAGATGGAGCAGCAGTGGAGCCTTTCTCACAGCCTTTCCATGAGGATTAAATGAATTAATATACACAAAGCCTTTGCAGCAGTGCCGGCGTGGGGCGAGCGCTCGGTGAGGTTGGAGATGAGTGTTTCCGCCGCCCGACAGGTGGCCTCAGCCCGAACACGTCAGCGGGGGTAGTCTTTTTCTAAGTCCACAGATCAATAACCGGGAAGGATTCTGGCGGCCCACTTCCACACTCGCCTCTGTCATCGGGCAGAGAGAGGTGCTGGGATCGCCCTCGTCCGAGCACTTGCCCCTGTAAGGAAATTGGAATACGCAAACGAGATCCCTGGGCATTCAGAGCACGCCCTCACGGGTTACCTGATTTTAAGGGTGTTGGAGCTATTTTATGACCCTCTAAGTTATACATAGCCAATAGCAAAGCAAAATGATTCTTGTCTGTAGACATGCAGATAAATCCTGTCCTTGTCCTTCAACTCACACCCTCTCCCCTAAGAAACAAGCTGGTTTCGGTCTCTTTGTAAATTCTTTTCTATTTTCCTGTACTTCATGTAAATTTGTGCTTTTCAGACTTCTCCTCTGGATTGGTTATAATGTCTGTCTGGTTTCTTCATTAATATTAAGTCAAATAAAATCTTTAAGACATGTGAAAGTACAAGAGTCGTGAGCTTACCTTTTTTGGAAAAATATCCTTATATATTCCTGAAGATAGGAAAATTTGCTAAGCAGACCAAAAAATAGGTACCACAGTCAAGTCTCTGAGACCCTGATTCAGCTATTTTTCTTATCCAGGCCTCAGTTTTCTCATCTATAAAATGGGAATAACGTTACGTACCCCAGAGAGTGCCAGAGTATTTCCGAGAATGGCACGTAAAGCACCCAGCCTCCCCGTGGGCACAGAGGAGATGCTTCACGAAAGGGCTGGTGATGGGGTTGCTACTGTTGTTATATTTAGTCCTGGTCATGGTGACGGCAGCCGATAGGGGTATCACAGGTGCTGAAACACAGGGAGGACAGGCAGGATGTGCTCCCTAAGGCTAATGTGGACAGGAACAGAGGAGAGGCTGAGCTGGGCTGAGCTGCGCATCACCTACGTGTGCACTCAGGACATCTGCGAACCCGTCACTGGGCACATCCAACCCAAAGTGCAATCCATGTGGGAAAAAGCTGCAGTCCTGGAAATTTCAGTGTGGTGAGAGTATGTTGACGTGCGGGCGGCTTGGTTTGCCTTTGCCAGGACGAGGGGGGCGGGTGATCAGGGAGATGCCAGTAGGAGAAGAGAGGCTGAAGTGCGGGCGTGTCTGCTTGTTTCCAGGGGAGGCGGCATTTCGCCCCAGTCAGATGTGAACATCTGGCTCTCTGTCCAGCATCCTCAATGCCGCAACTCTTAGCTGGTCCTGGGTTACTCGTCAGCCGTGCGGCTGCTTGGTTAGCTCAAATCTGTTTCCTGAGCCCAGAGAAACCTTGGTGCACCCACAAAACAGGGTCTGTCCTGCTCGGAGGGAGACCAGGCTGTGTGCAGGGTGGCAAGTGATGTGTGTAACTGCTTTGAGACAGCAGCCCAGTGCTACCACAGCCTGCCAGACCAGACGCATCGTCCAGAAAATGTTATCCCCAACTCCGTTCCTGGTGTTCACTCTCCCTGGCTTCGACCTGAGAAAGAGCGATAGTTTGAAAAGCATTAATGAGACTTTCTCCTTTGTTTCTTAGCCTAAACCGGCACCCAGTGGCCTCAGGGTAAAGGACTGAGGTGGGGAGAGCAGAGAGAAAAAGGAATAATGCTCAGCTTTTGATACTCAAGTTCCTATTTCTTAGCAAAACAGTTGGAGAAAAGAAAAGATTTTCCAAGTTTCTTTAGTTCCGAATTAACAGGTCATGACTGGCCTTGATTTGTGTCCCCTCCCAGGACTCAGGGTGGCAGAAGAGGGAGCAGCTGTCCGACTGAGGAAGGGGCCCCTCTCCTGGCCTGGGGAATGGTGGGCGAGGAGGGGAGGGAGGAGGAGGGAGGGGGGTCCTTCTATCCCGGGCTGAGCCCTGGGAGGTGGGAGGCGGGGAGGTGGCTTTGAGACCAGCCTGCTAGGAGGCCGGGGGAGCTGAGGGGTGGGGGAAGCTTTTGCTCAGCTACAGGTTGGGGTATGACCCCGTCGTACATGCTAAGCGTCTTGGGCTAAAGGCCTGAGCGCACCCAAGCTGCCTCAGTTTGTGTCTGTTGGCAGCAGTGGGTGGATTGCTGGGAAGCTTGCTGTGGGGTAGGGAAGTCACTCTGGACAGTCCGGGAGGTGGGGGTGGTCAGGTGATCTTGCAGAGAGGCTGGGGTCGGGCTCTCTGGGCCAGGGACCGGGGGGATGCCAAAGCACCCCTTGGGTGTGTTGGGGGAGAGTTTTGAGTCTTGACTAATCACGAAACCAGACTGTGACTTATTGCAGGTGCAAATGACAAATGATGGCCAGACAAACCACCCAGGGACTTTGTCAGGCATGACATGTGACCATGGAGGTCACAAGAGGTAGGGGCAGATGTCCCTCCTGGCTCAAGGACACAAGCAGGCACGTGCCTCCCCGATTCACACTGAACCTCATCATGGTGTGAATATCGAGGTCCACCTTCCCCTGATCCATCCACTCACGCTCCGAGTGACAGGAGTGGATGGAGATTAACATTTGGAGCTGCGATAACGTACCTTCCCACCCCTTCTCCCTGCCACCGCACTGGCGGGCGCTGGTGGGGACGGCACATCTCTCGCAGACAGCGGAGCAGCGTGTGAGCGATTTTGCCACTGCTCCCTGCGCCTGGTGGTTCTCCTCTTTCTCCTCCCCCTGGTACGCTTCCTTTGCCCACCTGGGTTAGCCAGGAAGGCTTCCTCTTCCGATGTCCCCAAGGCAACCGCTCTGTGTCAGCGAGGACTAGGAGCCCATGGCAACCCACCGACGCTCCTGGAGGTGGGACCTCACCAGCAGTGCTGCGGCCCTGGGCTGGTCAGGATGACCTCTCGGGAGGGTGGATGTTCCCTTCTTCTGGAAAGAAACAAACAGTGCGGTCCCCACAGCCTCCCACCTCCGCTTCTGAGGCGAATCTAATGTCGCATTCACGGGGCTTCCTGGGGACACGATTCTACTGGGCCTTAGAAATCACCTTTCGACTGATTTGGGGGGCGGGTTTCTTCTGCCTTTTTTTGTTCTCTGCAGCTGCCACCAAGCCTGGTTTAGGGGCCGCTCTTTCCCCAGCCACTCCCCTTTCTTTATCACCTGCGGTTTGGACAATCTGTCTCTCTCCATCCATCCATCCATCCCATATTTCTCCCTTTGCCTTTTTTTCCTCTTTCTTGGTATAGGCTACACTTTCCCAAAGGAATTTGAACAAAAAGTAAAGGAAATAAACAAATGAAATGCACATCTTTCTCTCCAAACCACAAACAATGCACAACATAGTCGGGGTTCCAAAGGCCCTACACACACACCGATCCGCTGACAGCTAAGGCGCTCGCTTCCTGCTGCGTCGTGGTTAAGGAAGTGGACTTGAGAGCCAGGCTGCTTGGGCTCGATTCTCAGCTCTGCCACTGACCCTGGACAAGTTTCTCAACATCTCACTGCCTCAGTGCTTCTGTAAAATGTGCATAAAAAGAGTAACTATTAATATCTTATAGGAAGATTGTAAGAATGAAATCAGCGAATTCATGTGTACAAAGAACTTAAACGAGGCTTGGAACATAGTAAGTGATGTATGATGGTCAGTTCTTATTACTAGTACTGGGCACACAAGGTGGGGTCTGAAGAGCTCCCAATTTTTAGTTCTTGGGCAAGCCTTCCTTTGATTCAAGGCTGCTGTGTACAGCTGCACAGGTTGCACACTGCACACCCCAACTCTGTAGACTTGCTCCCCTCTTCTCCACCAGTAGGAATCAGGGCGGCATTTTAGGCAGACGATCATGGCAAACAGTGTTTGCAGAAGGATGGATGGGTCCCCTTCAAGGTCCTGGATGAAATTTACTCTTTCAGTAGCACAGAAGCGTAGAAGACTCTTTGGGCAGGAGTTGGGGAGGCCAAGAGGAAAAGCACAACAGAGGATGCTAAGAGCCTAAGCCCGAGGGCAGAGGCCCTGGAGAAGCCCCTGAAGTTGCAGACTTCGGGTGGAAGAAAATACTGAATTTGGACGTGGCTCCGTCGAGTTAGCTTTCCCGGTGACACTGTGACTTCTGTCTCTCAGGCAGAGGCATGTGGAGACACACACACTGTGGGGGATGGACTTGTATCAGACACATCTCTTATGTCACTTCAATCCTCTGGGGACCTCGTTCTTTAGCTACTGAGGCAGCAACCACTTCAGTGCAGCCTCTGATTGCTTTCAGCAGCTGTCCAATCCAGGGCACTGCTTGGGTCCTGCTCCTGGGCTTTCTGATGGCATGTTGTGGGCGGTCACAGGACCCTGCTCTGGAATCCTGCACACAAGCTGGAAGCATGGGAGCGTTAATACCAGGGGAGATACTCTTGACCCACAGGGGTCAGGAGCCCACAGATGGATAAATGTGTTCCCCTTTTGTTCCAGCAAAACAGCCTCCTTAGTCTTGCAGAACTGAGCACTGCCGGGTGCTTGCAGCTGTGGCCAGCTCCACACACAGCACGTGCCTGATTGGCTTTTTCTCCTTCCCCGCCTCACGCTGGGCGCCCTGAGAGCACATCTGTGAATAAGCCCACGGCAGGGAGACTGGCCATGATGCCCCACGTGCACCGTGCAGTCCCCGCCCCTCGAGTGTGGGCCCAGCCACTCGCCTCTAACCTACACAATATGGCAAAAGGGATGGGGTGTCACTTCCATGATCAGGTTACGAGGGAGTGACTTCTGTCTAGTTAGCAGAGTCTTTCTGTTGCCTTCTCGGCTTGCAGGCTTTGATGAGCCAGGCTGCCATGGTGAAGAGGCCCTTGCGGCGAGGAACTGAGACCCTCTGTCCAACAGTCAGATTCAGGCACCTGAACCTGCCGACAGCCACGTGAGCTTGGACATGGATCCTTCCCCAGTGGAGCCTTCAGATGAGACCTCAGCCCCAGCCAGTACCTTGACTGCAGCCTGGTGAGGGAGCCTGAGACAGAGGACCCAGCTGGGCCACAGAAACTGTGAGATAACAATTGCGAGTTGTTTCAAGCCGCTAAGTGTGTGGTAACTCGTTATGCAGCAGTCGATAACCAACACATCTCGTGGATCAAAGCCCTGGTCCCCGGCTCCGTCTTCAGAGAACCCAGGCCGCAGTGGGCTCTGTGCTGGGCTCGCCTGTGGGACACCTGCTAGAGCTCTTTCTGTACCTCGTCCTCTTACCCCTGGGACAGACACCTTGCTCAGCCCTTCTGCACGCTTGCCCAGCTGAGGACACCTGTCTCTGCTGGTCCCCTGCCAAGGGGTGGGAGGCAGTTGAACTCCTGGATTGACAGGGTCTCTCCCCGGCCCGTACCCAGGTGCAGTTTGTGTCTTCTTCCCTGCGCTTTGTGTGTCTCTCGCAGGTGCTGGGAGATCAGCGGGCACACCACACAAGGGCCGCTGTCCGCGCACCTGGACCGCTCCATTTAAGAACCGATATAAGGA
The DNA here is from genome assembly GCA_004363605.1 of Indri indri. Classification (NCBI taxonomy): domain Eukaryota; kingdom Metazoa; phylum Chordata; class Mammalia; order Primates; family Indriidae; genus Indri; species Indri indri. The sequence continues at coordinate 3,834 of RJWJ010049864.1, read as the reverse complement.
AGGACACTCGGGCTTCCAGGATCACAAAGCAAGTGATGGAGACAGCTGGGCAATACCCTCCTGAGCTCCGGAAGACCACGTCCTCCTCTCTCCGCACAGCAGACAGGTCGGCCTGCACAAAACAGCGCTGCCCCTGCGCGAGGCACTTTGCACGTGCACCATCCCATCCGATGCCGGCCTGAGCGGGAGGCGCTTTCATTTCCATTTCACAGAAGGGAAAGGATGTCGCAGGGCAGCGTTTGACCAGGTCTGCCCCACTCCAAGGTCTGTGTGTTCTTCAGACTCCGTGTGACAGGCCCCTCCCCGCGGCTTCCTCTCCCAGGCACGCGGGAGCCGACCCAAGGCGAGGGGCACCTATTCGGAGAGTCTAGATCCGTGCGTGGTCCATGGGCCACCAGCATCACCGTCTCCTGGGGCCTCGCCCAGACCTGCTGTCTCAACAGGGCTCCAACAGCAGACATTTATTTTCTCACGGTTCTGGGCTGAGAGTCCAAGATGAGGGGGCCGGTGTGGTCAGGATGTGGGGGGCCTTCCTCGCTAGTTTGCAGATGGCCGACTGATCGCGTCCTCACAGGGGTGGCGGGGGAGAGAGATCGCGCTGGTGTCTCTTCTAACCCCATCATGAGAACCCCATCCTCAGGACTATCTGACTCCGATTACCTCCCAAAGGCCCCAGCTCTAAGTGCCAGCACACTGGGGGTTAGGGCTTTAAGCTATGAATCTGGGGGACACAAACATTCAGTTCATGACACCCACTGAGCCAGCAGGTGACTCTGATGTGCCCTGGCATTCACGAATTACTGGAGGTTCTGTATGGAGAGGCGCAGGAACCCTTGTTCCAGCTGTGTCCGTACATGTCCTTGGGCTGTTCCCGAGGAAAGTTCTGCAGACAAGGAGAAAATGTCAACATGTTTACAGAGAGCTCTGAGCTGCTGGGCACCCCAGATGCTGTCTCAGCATTTCCCAGATGGCGGGCCTTGAAATCAGTGTCCTAAACCAAGTAGGGGGCTGCTGTGACTAATTGCTGCTGGAAGAGAGACCGCTTATAATATTCTTGTGCATCACTGGCCTTTGCAGAGAGGATGGGAATTGATTTGATGCAAAAAAAACAAAAAAACAAAAAACCTGAGCTGCAGCAGGAGGGACTGAAGTTAGACATCATGATGAACTTCCAGGCCGTTAGGAGTCTTACTAATTTTCTTGAGTGTCAGGAAGAGGTAGATAAAGGCAGTCAGTCCTGGAAGCAGGACTGATGGCTACTTATAATCTTTTGTAGCAGCTGGACTTGGCCTTCAGCAGACTAACCTTACAAGCATGCATGACCCGTTGTAGCTGAGACACAAACAGAGCCATCCTCAAATACCACTTTGCTCTCTGTCTTAGGGAGAAGAAGGAAAAAAAATAAAACAAACAAGGGGAGGAAAGAGATTTCATGTTTTTCTAATAGCACGAGGGAAGGAGTGGGAAAAAACAATTTCAGCCCAGCGCTTCCGAGCTGCTGTCACAGCCATCCCCGCCTCAAAGCAATAAGAACCGCACAGCCAAGTTCGATAAAGATGAAGAACAGTGTGCCTGGGCCACTCTGGAATGGGCCGTCCTCCCCAGCGAGGCCCTGGGGAAGAGAGATGAAGGGCTCCTGTACACGGCCACCCCTCTGAGAGGGGACATGCTGGCTCTGGAAATGGAAAGTCCGCAGCAACAGGAGATGAAGGCTGTCGTGGGTCTGGGCCTCTGAGGCGCTCTGAGCATCCAGGGTTGTGACAGGTGTCAGTCAGCGCTGACAGCCTCCAAGCCAAGCTGCCTGGCCTCTGCTGCCTCGGAGTGGGAGCGGGAGAGAGGGCCGGCAGAGGGCGGGAGGGCGGCAGGCTGCTTTTCGGAGGCACTTGGCTCCTGGTCTAGCTCAGCCCTGAGCAGCTGTTTGACCCTGAGCTGGTAGCTGCCTCTCTGCGAGCCTCAGTTTCCTTGTCTGTAACATGCAAGGGCTGGGCTCGACCAGTGGTTCCCAACCCTGGCAGGGTGGGGCCTGGGCGCCAGGCATTGCTATTTTTAAAAAGCTCCCCAGGGCAGTCTCACACATCGGGCTGAGAACCACTGGGCCAGAGTCTACGCAGCTGGGCTTTGGCCCCCAACGATCCACAAAGCTATCTAAAACTAGGACACAAAACCACACACGACAATATCCTGGCCTGTCCCTCACCAGAGCTCCTAGGATCTGTCCACCAGGAATAGCGGAGGACACTTTGAACCCCTGTAACTGGGGTCACGCCGGGGCCCCTCGACAGCCGTGAAGGGGTGGTTATCAGAGTCTGCAGGGACCCTCGGCCTGGCATTGGAACAGGACTCCTGAGTCTCAGGACTTTGGTGGGTCACCGGTTCCCTCTCCCTGGGCGCTGGGGAAGGAAGGTCCTCGTAGGATTATGCAATGGCCACAGGGAACCAGATGAGTCCCAGCCTGGGTTCCTCCAGCTCAGGGGACTCAGCATTGAGCCCCGGTGTGGGTGACTTCTCTAGGCCTGTTCACTCATCTGTGAAACGCAAATAATAATCGCACCTGCCTCCCAGGTGACGGTAATTGAAAGCAGTGCCTGGGCATGGAAATGAGGTTGAGGTTGGACTGCACACTCCAGGAGGGTGGGCGTCAGTGCTGGGTGCGCTTGGCACACCCGGCCAGGCACGGAGCGGGCTGTGCACGCGCACTGTTGAAGGTATGATGGATGGAAGGAAAGGAGGAAGGAGAGAGGGAGGGAGGCAGGAGAAGAGAGAGAGCGGGGTGGCACTTACTACGTCCGGAACCCCACCAGCGGCAGGACATGCCCAGTGTAGGGCGCCGGCTCGTGGGACGCAGGAGGAGCTGACGAGGGGACCTCCCTCCTTCCGTCTCCTCAAGCCAAGTCTGTGCCCTGGAAGTGGCATTCGGCCTGGAATGACCTGGAAAGCTGTGCCTACCCCAGGGGCTGCTTTTAAAAACTTGACAATGACAACCCTTTCTGCTTATTATTTTTTCCTTTTGCTGTCACATCAAAGCTATTTTGTTGGTATATGCTCAAAAAATGTTTTTTAATCTTCCGAATTATAGCTTCTCTAAATGTTCTTGTCATTGCAAATTACATTGTGATTCCCAAGCCAATTTTTTTTTCTTTGCTAGAGTCAATTAAAACCACCCCCCCGGGCCCTCTGCCGTGCGGCTGTGCGGTTCTACCTGCGCAGCCTGCCCCTCTGCGGCTGAGGCCTGGTCCTGGCCCTCTGGGCCTCCCCGCACCTTGTTTCCAGGAACCTGCAGGAGCGTCAGCCTCGTACCCCAGTCCCAACACTGGGGCAGCAAGGACCCTCCACGCAGATGCAGATCCTCAGTGCCCAGGCTTCCCCGGGGCAGCTTGAATCCCGCAGGCCCTTCCCCCACTCCCGGACCCCAGGGTCCCCACAGCCTGGGCTCCAGGCCCCACCTGTGGGCAGCGCTAATTGCCTGGCACAGGCGGCTCCGGGCACATCACCCGCCTTCCCCGCTAATGACTCATCCTCGCACGGCCATTTGTTTGTGCTGGTTTCAGACAGACTAATGCTTTTAATGGCACATAATCATTTTTCAGAAGTCATTTGATGCCGCTAATCATCTCAGTAATATGCCGCGATGGAACGCAAAATGACATTCAGAATAGGACGGATGGCAGTGCGATTCCTGGCTTTTCCCCTCTCTGATCTGTGTTTTGCTGTGTTCTCAGCTGCGAATGTCACCACGCGCTGTTAATAAACAACTAACTGCCTTAAGGATTTCCACCCCCCCTTCAGGGTTTGAGAGGGCACTGGGGACACTCGTTAAAAATAATTCCCGCTGGA
>RJWJ010049863.1:0-10102 GCA_004363605.1 Indri indri | reverse complement strand
TAATAGTCATTCTAATGGATGTAAAATGGTATTTCATTGTGATTTTGATTTGCCTAATGATTAGTAATGTTGAGCATCTTTTTATGTGCTTATTGGCCATTTGCATATCTTAACTGGAGAAATGTCTAGTTAGGTCCTTTGCCCATCTTTAAATCAGGTTGTTTATTTTGTTGTAGGAGTTATTTATATATTCTGGGTATTAATCTCTTATTATTCATATGATTTGAAAATATTTTCTCCCATTCTGAGGATGGCCTTTCCACTCTATTGATAGTGTCCTTTGATGCAAAAAAAAAAAAAAAAAAAAGCCATTAATTTTAGTGGAGTCCAATTTATGTATTTTTTTTCTGGAAGATATCTTTTAATATTGGCTTTTCGTGGCTGAAACTTTTGGAGAGCAGAACTCAGATTAGATGTGGTTGTGGTGGATTTTTCTTCTATTCCATTTATAGCAGAGCAAAAAGAACAAAGACTTAGGTTTCATAACTTCCAAAACTGCACTAACTGATTTATGTACTTTAAATGATTTCGTCATATTTCCGGCATTGAAATTTTTCCTCCTGGCAATTGAAGTCTTCCTTTTCCTCTTCCTTTTATTGGATGCTCTAGTGTCCTGCCGGGAGGCACCAAAAGAGAGCAAGATGAAAGATCTTTTTCACTTGCAGGTGACAGCAACCTAACTCTAATTGTCTCAAGCAAAGAACAAATTTTAAATGCAGGAAAAAAGTAAATTCTTCTCAGAATTCATTAGCTCAGATAACTGAAAAGACCAGGGAGAGGTATGCCAGCTTCAGGTATGGGTGGCTCCAGGTTCTCAAACAATGCCACAGCTCTGCTCTTCTCTGGGTTGGCTCCATTTTCAAGTAGTACTTCTCTTTAGGATGACAAAATTATGCCCACTGGCTCTTGAATTACTTCTTACCCTCTTAGCAACTTCAGTCAAAAGATAGCTTCTGTTTTCCTTATCATTCCAAGAAAAGTGTCTGTATAATGTTTTGTATTAAAATTGACTATATTGTTAGCCCAATAGCTGATAAAACATCAGTGTGTGACCTGAAGTGCTTTCCTTGTTGGGCAGACATGTTCTCTGATGACAAACTATAATCAATATTGACATTTATGATACTGTGCATTTATTTCTTGCCATAATTAACTTGCTTCAACTGATAAACAGAGGAACTACTCAAGTTGATGTATGCCATTCGGGGGTTGCATAAAGCTCCCCCTGCTCACAAGATGCAAGGGACCAGCGGGCTGAGAGTAGCGGAAAGAAAAAACCACAGAAATATCTTGCTCATAGAACCAACATTTAGGTGCAGATCACTGCCTCATGTAATATTTCGAAGTAAATAGAATCAGTTTCACTAATCACCAAATTCTTCCTGTTTTATAAAAATATGAACACCAGCTAGGATTGAGTATATGTGCCTATAATGCAAGGAGAAAAGCAGTGATTATAAGAAAAACACCTATCCTTGTATTTTCTGACATCCATCCAAACAAACAGAGGAAAGTGAAGATAGAAGATCATTTTTTGGCCTATAAAATATCAGGAAGAGAAATAAAAATAGCCTGGGGCATATGAACCAATGATCCAGAACTGTTTCTTCTTTGAAGCACAATTATGGGGCTCCTTGACAGAGATCTGAAAGTTGAAGTCTTTTCTCTTTCCTCCTAAAAGTGCCAGGTTCAGATTTGACTCCTGTACCACCACGTTACTTTCCACTTGTTCTCCAGGCAGTCAATTGAAAATACAGCATACTCCTGCCCCTCGAGACCACTGCACTTGTAGCCCCGCCCCTCAGAACACTCTGTCCCCCAGAGCTGCGGTCCTCCACTTCACTCGTTCTCTGCTCAGTTGTCACCTCATTGCAGGGGCTTTTCCAGTCATCTACCCAAAATAGCCTCCTCCCACCCCATCCCGTTCTATCTACCTTCTTTCGTAACACTCATCCCTAGCTGACATTTTACACATCACCTGTTTTTATCAGTTTTCCCTACTAGAATGTAAGTACCATGAGGGCAAAGATGTTGCTTTGTTCACTGCCGTAGAATGCAGCCTGGGACAGTAAAGTGCTTGATAAATAGTGTAGACTGAACCGATCTCAATTTTTTTCATCTATTGTCACACATAAATACAGCATTGTTCCCATGGAGGGAACACTTGCACAGAGGGTAGACAGATCATGGAAAATCTTAGAATTAATTTTCTGTCCAGTAAGCCAAATGTTGGCATTTTGCTTGATGGAAATGGGGTATGGAATTCTGAAGCACATTATAAGCATGTCAATGATATAATAAAATCATCCATTTGAAGATTCCAAAGCTCTTTTTCATTTTTTTTTTTTTAGAGATGGGGTCTTGCTATGTTGCCCAGGCTGGGCTCCAGCAATTCTCCCCCACCTCAGCCTCCCGAGTAGCTGTGACTACAGGTGCATGCCACTGCACCCAGTCCCAAAGGTCATATAAGGGAAAATATCTATATCTTACAAGACAACATAGCAAAACAAATTTAAAACTTTCAAACTATATCTTGAGAAAAAAATCTTGATTTCTTTTTCTAGACTTTACAGGTAATATCATACATCAATTTTCTTTTTATTCTTTGTATCTCAATTTAGATATAACTTCCCTCTTAAGAGTTTCCCCATTGCCCCCCTCAAATTGGGGTTAGATGCCTCTCCCTATGTGCTCCGTGGCCCTCCAAACTGACCCTACCAAAGCTTTAACACCCTGTATTTTAATTGCCCATTTACTTATCTATATCCCTGGCCCCATCCTCCACCCGCACCCCACCCCATCCCCTAAAACCCACTCCCAGCATTTTCACAGGGCTCTCCCCTTATTGGTGGTTTTGCTTTCTATGGTTTCAGTTACACACAGTCAACTTCGGTCAGAAAAAATGGGTAAGTGTAATACAATAAGATATTTTGAGAGAGAGAGAGAGAGAGACCACATTCATATAGCTTTTATTATAGTATATTGTTATACTTGTTCTATTTTATTAGTAGTTATTGTTGCTAATCTCTTACTGTGCCTAATTTATAAATTTAACTTTATCCTGTATGTATACACAGAAATAAACATAGTATATATAGGGCTTGGCACTGTCTTGGAATGTATCCCTTGCAGACATGGGGAGATGACTGTACGAGCTTCAGGAGAAATGAGCCCATATCTACCTTATCGGCCATTTTACATCCAGCACCTACCACAGTGTCCAGCACATAAGGCATGAATAAATGTTTATTAAATCAATTAATGATATAAGTTCTATTTATGAACAAGCACACACAAACCACTGTTTAAAACCGAAATTTTGCAATGCATAGATTTTTGACAAACAATAAAAATGATGCTGTGACTTTTTAGGCACAACCGCATTCTGGGTGCCTGTACTTTGGGAATCATGACTGTTCAGTTCTAGAAAACCATCATAGCTCCCTTGCCTTCTTCTTTATTGCACGTTTGCCCACCGGTAACTTTTTTTAACGGAGTACTGCACTAGTGAACGCACATGCCAAAACTAAATTTGCAGTGCGGATAAAGGAGATAGGAACATTGTTGAGGCCCTCGATGACTCACATTTCATACTCAGGGAGAGAGAGAAATGAAAAGACACTGAAGAAGCCATGAAGTCACAGCTCAAAAGCACTACAATAATTGGTAATCACCACTGCTGCAAATACCAGCAAGTCACTCACTGCAGATGTGGCTTTGGCAAGGTAGGTTTCAGGTTAGATACAATTTCCACCTTTATGATTCTTCCCCCTTTCCTTGCCATTCAGGAAAGCATATCAAAGGCAAGTGAACAAGAATTGCATTATTATAGGAGGAACCCCGAGTCTTCATCAATTTATACAGAAATAGAAATCATTCACAAATGGTATTTCTATTATTAGTAGCAACAAACCGTTTGCGCTGAACCTCACGGTCGGTCCCAACATCAGCCATGACATGAGAGGTTCAGGTCTGGTGCTGTGGCTCTCTACATTTTTTGACTGGGGACAACTCAGGCGGGCACCACATGCTGTGGTCCATATATTCTACCCAATTCCACTTTCCAATTTAAAAAACCCTCGATAATAACAAGGATTGCAAAAGCAAAATTTTGAAAATATTACTTAAATCAAGAATAGCTGGGAGGCCAAGATGGGAGGGTCACTTGAGCTCAGGAGTTCGAGACCAGCCTGAGCAAGAGTGAGACCCCATCTTTAAAAAGAAAAAAAAAAAAGAATAGTAGCAATTGAAAAGAATGACCAACTCAAAAAAAAAAAATAATAATAACAAGAAAATCTGTGATGTGCTCATAACAAAGATACTTTTCAAATATGGTGTCAAGTTCAACTATCTCTGTGTGTGCACACACAGTGGGAGTTTTCTAATGTTAAGTATTGCATACCAGCAAGCTATCTTAGTAGAATACTCAATAAACTCTAGAATTCTCCAGTCGAATACTCAACAAAAATATGTATACCTAATTTTAGAACCTTTAGTAAACTAACTTATTTACTAGTAAGTAGGCCATTGTGTGTAAGGAGCTCTAGACTAAAAGGGACTGCATTTTTAAATTTATTCATTTAATGCCCATCACATGGATCCTTTCAGCCTTAAGTGAACCACGGAGTAAACCTTGAGAAACATTGCAGTAAAACGATTACCTAATCAAGTATTCATTTTAGCTGCTAGATTGCCCGATTCAGCTGCTTATGAAAAGGATGTAAAAATATGAACAGACCCCTGAGGAGTTTATAGTCTAGTAGGTACCTGATAAATGTTTAGAGAGGTCAAAATTTTAGAGATCAAAGCAACATATATGACTAGTATTGTTGGAAAAAATGAAAACACTCTTGTGCAGTGTTGAGAATAAATGTAATCCTTCCAAAACTGTGGTCTCAAGATTTGTTTTCCTTTATCTAATGCCCAGTGACCTTTATTAGCAAGGCACCCATTAGCACATACAAGATAAATTGCAGTGAGAATGGTCTGTGGCAATAAAATTGGAGCAAGGTCTGGGTTTCTGGTTTATCTGGCTACAAGTGTGGATAGGCATGAATTATAATTCTGTAATATGCTCAAAGCTCAGGAATATGTGCATCGGTTAACAAGTCAAAGCAGCTGTAAAACACTGCTCTATGAGAGTTGATTCAGCCTTTTAAATCTTTTACACCTGTTACAAAATAGTTGCTGTAAAAGAAAATCAGATACAGTGAATAATTCACAACATGTGTGCTGTTGTGTGGGCGAGTTAGGTGGTGTTTGCTTTTGTGGGGTAAAATCCGCAGCTGTAACATAGACTTCTTTGTAGAAAGAAAAACTGAGGATTCTAAACCAGCAACAGACAGCTGCAGGGCTGATGTGAATTTACTGGTTGCCTAGTGTATAGCTACGAAAAGATACAATGGGTTGTGGTAGGTTTTCTCATAATTCTTTTCTTTGTCGTTGCCTTTCTTTTCATTTTCCCTGAGAACTACTCAACCTGTGCACTTGACTTTGATACCTTTTAATAGACTTCATCTATTTTCAGAGAGCCTTTCGGGTTGGGGAACCAGAGAATGAGGGTGGGACCAGACGGATTGGTGTATTAATCATGTTTTTTTAATTTTATGTATCTTTTAATGTTTCAACATTTGTGGGACCTTACAGACCTGGGGAGAGATTATACTAGCTATAATAATTTCTAAAGATGGTAACTTGCCTGCAAGCATGCCTTTCATATGCAAACCAACCAATCTCAAGCCCATATTCCGCAACCATCTCCTTATCTAATTCTGACACACCAAGTCAATATTTACCCTGCCCTGAATCATCCCAGAGCCAGGTATCAGGCAAGCAGAGACCATCCCTATAGCCAAAAGACCCCTAAAATTATTCTGACTACCCGATCCTAAACTGTTTGCTCTGCCCTGCCTTCCCTTTCCTGCAGAAACAAGGCTCTAGCCTAAGCTTCCCCCTTGCTTCTTTCGGCCTCCTAGCTGAACCAGGTGCTTGCCACGCATCCCTGCATGTGAGGTGCTCCTCCTCTTCTTGGGAAATATAAGCAATAGTTCTTTCAATAGCATTGGCCTCTCTGTATCCCCACTCAGTCACCTCCATAAACTAAATTCCCACAGGTACAAAGGAGACATTGGGTTTTTACAGCCATTTGTAGAGACCTGGTAGTTTGGCTTCAAATCTGGCTCGGAGACAATCTACTTTCACAAAAGCATCATCAGTGACTGTAACACATCGCCCAGGATGGGAACCAGGCATTCTCTCCACGTGTCTTCCTATTTCCCATGTGACATGATGATGAATGGGGAAGCATACTCCTGTGTTGACTCTCTACGGCAACACCGAAGCCCAGAAAATGTGTGTGACCTACTGAAGAAAGCAGCAATGCAGATCTGTAGAGAAAGTGGAAAAGTAGAGCCCTGCTCTTCCGATTCCTCACACAGAGCCACCAGAATCACAACACGGATGATGATAGTAGCATTTATTTACTGAATGCTTGGCTCTGTGCTCAGGGTTTTTTACATGTATCATTTCATTGAACCCTCACCACAAGGCTATAAGGTAAGTACTATTATTATCCCACTTTAGAGATGAGAATTTAAAGGTGAAAGACACTGATCTAAGGTCACATCTCTGGTAACTGGTGTCCTGGGACTTGACACACCAAGTTTAATCCACAGCCCATGTGCTAACCCCCTACTACACCATCTGTCAAAGCTCATTGAGGCTACTTGTCTGCCACAATGCAGAATTCAAGAGTACAGTTCCCTCTGTGAATGAAATATCAGTCTGAAAACCTCAACCCCAGTTGGCATCTTCAGTTGGCTGGTGGATGGTACCATGTTGCCTTCCAAACAAAACATATTTTTGGTAGGTTTTCAGAAGCAAGACTGGCTCCAGGCAACATTGTGAAATAGGCAACCCTCTTGGTTTCTGGTAGTTGCTTTTCCTGGAATTCAGTGACCTCATTATCTCTGCAGATGGCCCAGGTCACTCTACCTCCAACACTGTCCTCTGCAGTCTGTGCCTTAGGTCCCAAATTATTTCTCTGTATTACTGAACCCATCAGAATTCTCGTTCTCTTTTTTTTTTATAGACCCATTAAGGGCTCTAGATTCAAATAGACCTGGCTTCTAATTCCAGTTGTACAGCTTTTAACTACATGACCTTGAGCCCCAATTTCACCATCTGTGAAACTGCCATAGCAACACTGACTTTCTCCATTTTTTATAAAAATAGAAATGACATATGTGCCAAGATCAATTCTTAACACATAATCAGTGGTCTATAATGATTGTTCAGCCATGAGGAGTATTTCCCCAGTTTTCATATATGCTGTTTATATGTAGAGTAATAACACTGGCTTCCAGAGCCACAAAAGAGTCAGCCTTCTTACACGATAGACATACTTCACAAATATGTCTTGGCAAATCAGCCATGAAAGCAAGCGCTGGCCTAGCACATTGGCTGGAAATTCAAAAGACACACAAGGAAGTTCTGTTAAAACTAAACAGTAGAATAAATTAAGCAATTGATCTAATAAAAGAATGTAAGAGAATGCAGTCTATAATTTTGCCAAATGTTTGAAGCTCTCATGTCATAAAATGCTAGAAAGAGAATTTTTTAAATAAGTTCAGTAGGGAAAAACACTAAGTCAAGCATCATAAGACAAATGTCATCTCCACTCTGCCACTTATTAGCCATATGACTGACCTTGGATATGTCACTTGACCTCTATGAATGTCAATTTCCTCCTCTGTGAAATGAGAGTGTTGGACCAGACTACCCGAGAGGTCTTCCAGTTGTACCATTCTATGAGTCAACGACTGTGCCATTATCCCTCCCCTTGCTCTCTGGAGATGTTGTTGCCACAATAATTAATGTTGCCCCCGAGTAACATCACGTAGCAGAGTCCAGTCATGCACAGAAATTCCGGGCACTGTGACTGTGAATTCTAATCCCTCTTTGGTTATGCCATCATTGAATGACCTTGGGCAGGGCACCTGATTTCAGCTAACTGCCTCAGATGCCTCACCAGACAAAAACCTCCAGGGATTTACCAGATAAATTTCCAACTCCTTACCCTCTACAAGCTGCCCTCCAAATGCCTTTACAATGCTTAACTTGGGGCCACCCATGACAAATCATGAAACTAAGCTTTTTCCCTGAATAATTCTCAATTGTGGTATGTTTTCACCTCAAACACAGAAGCCCTCTTTTCTTCCTATTCAAATCACAACCATATATCAAGGGAGGTCAAATACAAGGGAAAACTTAAAAGGCTAAAAAATGTGTCAAATCTGTGGCAAAGTCAAGGCTAGGAAGGAGGACTGGTACACATTTTATAATAGAGCCCCTATGATTTCATTAGGTGGAAACAAAGAGTAGAAACCAAGGAGAATCAATGCAAATTTGCAGCAAGTATTTTTGAGCAGGGCTTGGCACTATAATCCCTGACCTGAATTGAATAGAAAAGAAGTTCAATTAATAATAATAAAAAATAATAATAGCTGCCATTTATTGCGCAGATATTATGTGTTAGGCATTATGGTAACAGCTTTACATGCTATATCCATTAGAAAGCTGTCAGCTGCAAATTAGAGTACCTAACTGAAAATAGCTTAAACAGTAGGGGTTTCCTATCTCATGTAATAATTGGTGGAGGAGTGGCTGGTCCCAGGCTTGGTTGATTGAGAAGCATAACATGTTACATCATGGATGATCTATCCTCCAACTCTGATACTCTCAGTGTGTTGGCAACATCTCCCCTTGTGTTTGCACAATAGCTACAATGATTCCAGGTGCCACACAACTATTTCAACATCTAGCAAAGCACACCTCCCAAATGTCTCTTTCTATTGGTTAAGAAATCTTCACCCAAAGTTTCCTACAAATTTCCCCTCACAGTTCAGTATTAAATCACACACCCATACCTAAACCAATCAATGACGAGAGAAACGAGACTGCCGTTATCATCTCAGACCAATCATGATTCACCCCTGGCTCACCTTCCTTGAACACATGCAATGGTGACAACCTCACTCAAACAAACTGAGCTCTACTGGGCAAAGAACAGAAGGATGGGCTGGGAAATGGCAATTGGACAGGAAACCAACAGTATCAGCTACATATATTATCACTTTAAGAAATATCCTCTGAGGAATTATTATCTTCATTTTGTAAATGAGAAAACTAAAGCTCGGAGAATTCAAGTAAATTACCTGTGGTCGCACAGCTAGAAGTTGGGAAGTTCTGTATTCTTAACCACCATATTGATGGTTCTGAAATTTCAGTGTGTGTAAGAAACATTAGAGAGTTCAGTTAAAAAATGTAGATTCTCAGACTCCACCCCCAGAAATTCTGATTCAATAGTCTAGGATAGGAGCCCTCATTCTTCATTGTTCACAAATAATTTTAGTTAATTTGGATGCAGGTAGTCTTTGAACCACATTTTGAAAAAGAAAATGGGATTGGCTATTATCTGGACAGAAGTCTGATTTAAAACAAAACAAAACCCCTGGATCTTCTGGAATTCCTAGACCCACTGTCTACAAAAGCCATCCACCTTACACAGAAACATCTCGTCACATTCCCTCTATAGTCTGTGCAGGTCAGCCCCCATCTACTGTCTGGATCTTGCTCCCTAATTTAAGAAGGTTAAAGATAAACCCTTCGGATGAGGGGAATGAAATCCAAGAGGAACACAACAGGTCTTCTAAATAACCACTGAAGAATTTGGGAAGATTTAGGGTTGAGGACAGTCAACATTTTGGGATAGGGGAGGGAAGAATCCGTTATTGCCCTTCAAATATTGACGAGGCTGTTACATGTAAAGGATGCTCAGAGGTAGGATCAATGATCAGAAATTATTAGGGGGCTCATTTTGTTCTATTTTAAGGGAGAACAGAATAATCATTAACACCGTGCAATGACGGCACAGTCTCTGCCTGACATAGCATTCGGAACGTACCCCAGCAGAGGCTGGCAGACCCTGTGTCATTATAGAAAGGAGCCCTTGATTGAAAGGAAATCTTATGCAGATGACTCCTAAGATACGATGTGATCCTCCAACCACATCTTCTGCAAACTGACTTGTGTTCACTCTTTA
>RJWJ010049862.1:0-10088 GCA_004363605.1 Indri indri | reverse complement strand
ACCCACTGCACAGGGAGGCACAGTGCAGTCACCTCAATATTCAAACACACGCAGTGGAGAGAGGAGGTAATACTTCAGACTTCTCAGAGCACATTGTACATGCACAATGAAGATTTGGTGGCCCTATGAGTGAATGATGATGCATAGCCCATTATCCTGTTCACAGATAAGACTTTGTTCCCAGAATGACTCTGTGGATTGGGGAGGATGGCTGCTGTTATTTCTACTTTCTACATAAGGAAGCAAAGGCTCAGAGAGGTTAAGTGACTTGGCCAAGGACACACAGCAGCAGCTGGTGTCCTGGGGAGCACTGAGTCTGCTTGTCATTTGACAGATAGAGGAGCTCATTCAGGAAGGGAAGTGATGAGTCCAAGGGCAGGAGCCAGGGTCATACCAGGGCTGCCAGAACTTACACCCAGGACATCTGTGACCCAGCACATGTTCAGTCCCTGGACGTGAGCTGTCTCCTTCCCTCAGATCACTCCGTACCTCCTGTCCCTTTCTCCTCCCACCTCGGAGGCTGCAACAGCCCTTGTCCCAGCCCCAGCCTGTCCTCAGCCTTGGGAGACCAAATGTCTGGAGCTTGCCTGGTGAACGGAGCTGTGAGGTCCCTTCAGCCTTTTACGGCCTCCAGTGACATGTTCTCCTCCTGTGTCCTGTCCTCATCTAAGGTCAGGGGAACAGGGACAATGCACAGATGCTCCACATCATCCCAGAAGTGAGCCATGGCCCCTCTGGACACCAGGACTCGAGACTTCCAAGTCCAGTACTTAAATACCTCTTGGGACACTGCCACCAGGCCTCGCTGCCAAGCCTCTGCTTACACACCTTCTGCGATGGGGAACTCACTCCCCCCAAGTCACCCATCATCCCGAGACAGCCCTGATTATTAGAAAGCCTCTCCTTAGACTCAGCTGAAATCTGTCCCCGTGACCTCACTGTTCTGTCCTAGATACAATTCCTGGGGCCACGCAGGCTGCATCCCTTTTCCCTAGGGCAGCTCTTTAAATATTTGAAGGAATGATCATCGTCACTTACTCATTCGTGAAATGTTTACTGAGAGGTAACCATTGTAGTTTTTCTCATTCATCCATCTTCCTGGGTGCCAGGCCCTGGACTGGCTTCTGGGGCTGCAGCTGTGAACCAGCCACAGTCCCTGCCCCCCAGGTACCCCTAGCAGAGTTGGGGGACCATGAATGCACCTGTGATTGCACACGATGTGTAAGTGCTATGATGGGGTGCAGTGCCCAGATAGCTGTGGGAGCCCAGAGAAGCGCCCTGGGGTGGGGAGGTGTGCAGGGAGAGGGAGCAAGGAGTGTCGCACAGTCTGAAGGTGGAGAGACCCCTCAGCATCCTGGGAAGTATGGAGGAGGTGACATCACGCCAGTTCTGAGTCTCGCCTTTAGGGGTCTGGCAGCTTCCGCCTTGGTCTCTGGCAGTCCGCACCTCCCTGTAAGAGCTCCATCCATCAATGCTGCCACTTTGTGAGGAAACTCAAGGCATGTGGAACATTCTGGAGGAGAAGATGCCCGGTGGGAGAGAAAGAGAATCAAAAAGCACCAAAATGCCAGACAGTGAAAAAGCCACCTTGGAAGGGGTCCTCAAGCCCCGGCATTGCCCCTGGCTGACACCAAGTGGCTCGGGAGAGCCCTTCCCAAGTTCCTGTCCCACAAAATGGTGAGTGAAATAAAATGGTTGTTTTAAGCCACTGAATTCTGCAGTCGTTTGTTATGTGGCAATAAATAACTAGAACAGAATCACCTTCCCCACCCTACTTACCCGAGCAGACGTCAGCTCCTTCCCACCCCTCGGTTCTCGGCTCCGACATCGTCTCCTCGGGGAAGCCTGCCTCGACCTCTGGGTGAGGTCTGTGTGCTTATCACAGCTCATGCTGTTTGTCATGGTGCAGTCATCTGTGCGTCCTGTGGGTGCGTGAATCATCCCTGACTCCCCCACTGAACTAGGCCACCTGCTGCACGGCCACCCCCGGCGCAAGTGAGGGCTCAGTAAACGCTCGTTAAGTGAATGAGCACGTCCGTGTCCCAGCCCCACACGCTGGGCGGGGGCAGGATGGCAACCCCAGCTGGGCTTCCCCGGCACAAGCTCCGATCCTCCCCTGACTACGGGTTGGATTCAAGGGCCGAGGTAACTCTGCCAGCCATGGCAGGCCTTGTCCCCCGCTCTCTACCGCCACTGAGCCCCTGGGGCTGGCCCTCCCCGGAGAGACGCATTGGGAATAGCTGGGGTGTTGAGAGGAATACCCGGGGTGTGGGGGAGGGCTCTGGGCCAAAGAGGGAAACGCTGGCATCACCACCTGCTGCCCCAACCACCCCCACCCACCAACTGATGTCCCCACGGCCTGTCCTCTGCATCCACCTCCAGGAAGCCTTCTTGGCTCCAGTGGCTGCTCTGTCCAGCACCCCCCTGTGGGTCTTTGGCCACACCGAGGCAGCCTTTGATTCCTGACTCATCCGTCTATTTATTGCACCTGTGGGCTATGCACTGAGCTTCTAGTCCTGCAGCAACTAACTTGTTCAATCTTTACAACAGCCCCATTTTACTAATGAGGAAACTGAAGTCAGAGAGGTTAAGTGACTTGCCCAAGGTCACACAGGAAGTGGAAGAGGCAGGATTTGTGCTCTGATTCTCTGGCTCTGAGTCCAGTGTTTTTCCCACTACACCTGGACAAGATGACTCAGGGCCACCCTTGGACTGTTCCTTCCTTCCCTATGAAAAGAGCTGAGAGCTGCCTGCCCGCCTGGGAACTGATGTATCCTTCCCTGGAATGGGAGGCCCTCCCGTCTGAGCCTCCCAGATTTCCAGAAGCAAATATGGGGTGGGAGGAGCAAGCAAGTAAGAGAGACAAATTAATCAAGTCATTGAGAAATAGAGACAGCGTTTATGAGGACACAAACAGCAGGCACACCACACACACGCACACACGCACGCACACGCACACGCACACACACGCACACGCACACACACACACGGACACGCGCGCACACGCGCACACACAGACGCACACGCACACACGCACACGAACACACACGCACACACACGCGCACACACGCGCACACACGCATGTGCACACGCACACACACGCGCGCACACGCACACACACGCGCACACACGCACACACACGCGCACGCACACACACACGCGCGCACACACACGCACACACACGCAAGGTGAGAGATGGGGGCATGAAGATAACACATGAAAAGAAAGGAGCAAGAGGGAGAGAAAGAAAAAACAGATTCACACAAGGAAATAAAAACAAAGAATAAAAAGTACCTAGAGGGAGACAAAGATAGAAAAATACAGAAACAGATTGAAAGATACAAAAACACACAGATATACGAAGACAGAGCAATTATGAGAGGACATAAACTAGAAAGAGACAGACTAACGGCACACGCGCAGGCGGAGTGGAGAGGGACAGAGAGGGACGCAGGCAGAGGGACAGTGACACACTGGGGGAGAGGGAAGGGGCCACAGCGGGACAGAAGAGGCGGAGCAGAGACAACAAGCACAGAGAAAGAGCCACAGGCAGAGAGGGTGGAGGAAGCTGAGCACCCCCCCACCTCCCCTGCCGGCCCCTGCCCCCCGCTCCCCTGCTGACTCACAGCAGCCTGGACCCTGAGCCCCGTGGAGAAGTGAGCTCCCCCAGGTCCAGCCGCCCCAGTGCCCTCAGCGACACAGGCACGTGGGCATCGGCTGCATTTAGCACGGGTTTCTCCTCCTCCCTCTGAGCTCTGAACCAGACGCTCTGATGGAAGGAGACAGACCCGCCCAGCCCCTGCTCCCAAGCCCAGGCCGGGAGCTGCTTGGATCTACCTGCCGATTTCTGGCTGCTGAGGCTGGAGGCGGCACAACCCACAGCCCCTCAACACGCATCCGAGGGGCACCCAGCAGGGAACACCCACGTGGGAGGCAGGCAGTCCTGGGTTCAAATGTCCCTTATTGGCCATATATCTGTCATCTGACCTCCCTAAGCCTCAAGTTCCACTCTGCGAAATGGGATAAGCATGTCTACCTTGCAGGTTACCAAGCAAATCAAAAGCAATGTTAGTGAAGCACCTTACACAAAATCTGGCACATAGTAGGTGTTCAAGGAACACTGGCTTTCTCTGATTAGAAAAGTCTGGAAAACACAGAGACAAAGGCAGAAAGTGAGGTGGAGCCAGCAAGACTATAGAGCAAGAGTTAAGGGGTCCTGGGAAGAGAGAGGTCATTCTAGTTGGGTCAGGGAGACTTCGACGGCATCTGAACCAGGCCTTGGGATATAGGGAATATTTAAAAGTGAGCGATGGAGACAGGGGAGGGGGAATGTCTTGGCAGAGGGAATGGCACGAGGAAGTCAGGGAGGCAGGGGTTGTCTCCAGACAATCTCACGCTGGAGGAATCTGGGGTCTTCAGAAGTTTGGTGTTTTTCTAACAGCTGAAGTCCCAAAAGCAAGCGTCAGGCAGGAGAGTAAAAGTAGCCGCTCCTGACTGCGGGTGTCAATGTCTGCCAAGCCTAAGCTCTGGCTGTAGATGCCGCTGGGGTAGGGTGGGGAGCCACATCGTGCCTGCGGGTTCAAAGGTGCGGCCCCGCCTCTGAGTGGGAAACCCTGCGCGAGGCTTGTGTGAGGTCCTGCAGAATTTCCCAAGAGCCTCTGGGAGCTCTCTGGCCTCAGGTAAGAGCCGGGGTTATTAATCTGTGGTTTAAGAATGAGAGGATAAGATTCAGGGAGACAAAAACCCCTGAAATTTGGTCAAACAAAATTACAAACACACACATATATATAATTGCTAATTCTACAACCAGTTACATTCCCAGGCACCTGCAAGGGGGGTGGACGCTGGCAAAGGAGACCCTTCATTCCACCGCCACCTGCACACGTGCGGACCCACCAGTGAGGAAGGAGCAGAGAGCTGGAGCTCCCGAAGTCCACAATGAAGGAGCGCAGGGACAAAGAGCGGTGACAGGAGGGGAATGCCACCATTGTCATAAAACTGTGAGATTGGCAGTGACTTCAGTCAATAAGTCCTGGGTCTGAGGGAGAAAAAGGGACTCCAGGAGGGTGCCCAAATTTTATGCTTATATGTAAGTGCACGTCTTCCTAGACATAAGATCCCTGGTTCTCACCAGATCCTCAAGGGGATGCGTATTGGTCAGAACAGGCTAGAGTTACGCTGCAGTCACAGCCCCAGATCTCACCAGCTAGGAGTTTATCTCTCTTTATCCCTTACAAACTCTATCTCTCCCAGAGCCCTCTGTGGGGCAGGTGACTCTCCAGGGCTGCTGTCCTCTGTGTGTTGATCTTACCCCTCAACCTTCTCGACACGCCGCCTTCAAGATCTAAACACAGACGCAGAGAAAGCTGGGAGATCTTGCAAGGGCTTCTCACTGCGTCGGCTCAGAAGCTTCACACGTCATCTGCTCATTAGCCATTGGCCAGAACTAATCACATTTGCCACCTAACTGCAAGGGAAGCTGGGAAATGTAGATTTCACATGCCCAGGAAGGAGAGGAGAACAGAATATTGATGAACGCTGGTTATAAGTGGGACTCCCGACATGCACCAAAAAAAATTAGGAACATTAGGGTCAGGCCAGCAAGTCCCAAACTCTGGTTTATAAACTATCTTTATTAGCACTGTCCCTACTGCTTTGGGGAAATGCAGATCCCCAGGCCACCTGCTTGGAGAGTTATATTTGGTGGTCGAGGAATCCGGTTTTGTTTTTTTTTTCTTTTGAGACAGGGGCTCATTCTGTCACCTGGGCTAGACAGCAGTGGCGTCATCATAGTTCACTGCAACCTTGAATTCATGGGCTCAAGTGATCCTCCTGCCTCAGTCTCCCAAGTAGCTGGGACTACAGGCGCATGCCAACATGCCTGGCTAATTTTTCTATTTTTTGTAGAGATGGGGGGTCACACTACATTGCTCAGGTTGGTCTTGAACTCCTGGCTTCAAGCGACCCTCCCACCTCGGCCTCCCAAAGTGCTATGATTACTAGCCTCATGCTGGTAATCATAGCACCCAGCCACAGAATCTGTATTTTTGACAAGTCTCACAGACAAATCTGCAGAACAAGTTTGGCAACTCCTGGCGTGGCGGGTCCTGTGATCACAGGGTTAGGAGTTGCCTTGGAGATCATCCTGGCTTAGAATCTAAAAAAAAAACTTCAGATTTTCAAATTGGCTTTCTGTCTTCTCCCTACATCCTTCATGCTGCCAGGGTGGAACTGCAAAGCCCTCTGTCAGGGTCTGTGGCAGCCATCACTCACAATTTCAGAACCCAGGATGTGCTTCTCATGCCAACACTAGAAATAGGCCCATTTTATTGACAGGACAGCTGAGGCGCAGGATGTGATACCAGATCTGGGATTGCTGGCCCCTCAGTCCATGTCTTGGATAATGAAGAGGCAAATGTCTGACTCTGAATGCCCCGGACTTCATCCCCAGGAGATCTGGTTGCCTGGTATTTCCCAGGGTAGAGGTCCTTTAAGATGCAGGGTGCTCAAAAGTACATCAAACACCCCCATTGTGGCCAGTTCCCTTTTTGCCACTGTTGTTTCACTCCTCCTGGGGAACAAGATTGGAAAGACAGTGCTAATTTAATTTGCCAGAACGAATAAAGATGAGACAGTAGCAGAGGGCGACAGAGGGCTGGGAGCGCATAATTCTCATCCCTGAAACCCGGGCTCCTTCCGCCACAACCACCTTCCCCACGTTGGAGATGATTAAGCCAGAATGATGGCAGTTAATTATTTTTCTCTGTCGCCAAGGAAGACTGGCCTCCCTGGCCAGGCAGTGAGTGTGAGAAGGCTTGTAAGTCAGACTAATAGGAGGAGAGAACAGGGGCTTGTGGATCCCCCCGGGGCTCCCAGGTCTCCAGTACGGCAGAGGGAGGCGGCGCTTGGAGAACATGTCATTAGCTAGAGGTTCACCAATCAACCCCGGTCTTTGGAATCCGACGCTCCTGGACGACGTTTATGGGAGTATGTGACAGTGGGTTCGTCATTAAGCCCGACAGCAGCAGTCTGGCCGGGCTGGGTCCGGAGCACAGGGAAGCTGCGTCAATTGTGTTCACGGGGACAGCAGCACTTGGAGCCCCAGGGGCACCCCCGTGCAGGAGAAGCCTTTTCATCAGTGCACACGGGGATGCTGGAGGCAAGGAGTAGTTTCATGGTGCATACTGGGGTCCTCACGGGTGAGAGGGCACAAGAGAATACTTGGGGTGCTGATTCCGCACCATACACATGGGTACGATGTAGTTAGAGGCACCTGTATTCAGACAGCCCTGAGTGTGATTCCCTGCCCCATTGCTAACGATTTACATGACCTTGGTGAAGTTGCTGTCCTCCATCTGTGCAGTGGGAATAGTGACAGTGCCCACTTAGGGACGGTGCCTGAAGGAGCCAGCTCAGCAGCTGGCCCGGTGAGTTATGATCAGTGTTATCATCACAACCACATGGCTTCTCCTTCCCAGGCTCACGTGGGGAGGGCCCACTGGGCTGGCTCATTGTACTTCATGGGGAGTTGCATTTATGGCCACAGGGACAGACCTTCCTGTCACATTGGAGGTGCTATTCCATCTTCCTTTGTGGCTCGGGCAATGAGGATTTGGCGCCTGTCAGGAGGGAGGGAGGGAAGGTGGGAAGCCTGCCGCTCTTCCAGGGCTGAGAATTTGGACTTTATGCAAAGCCAGAGACCTGCTTTGCTGGGACTGAAAGCAATTTGCAGCAACATGAAGGACGAGTGACAGGGGGACAGCCAGGAGCCCAGCAAGGGCAGGCGGGAGGGAGGCTGGGAAAGGAAGGGATGAAACAGGTCCAGGGAAGAGCAATTTAAATGCGACCAGAGCGGGAGCACATCTGCCAGGGACCCGGGTTTCCATGCAGGTGGGATGAAGGCTCCACGATGCAGGTGCCTCGCCCGGCTGACGAGGAAGGGGAAGCAAGTCCCCTGCAGGCGCGAGACCCAGTGGGCTGGGTTTTCAGTTCCTTTTTTATGGAGTCCAAAATGAGGACAGCTCGTGGTGGGGCCTGCGATGGAGGCTCCTGGGATCAGGCTCAGGTGGGGACTGGGATTTTTCTTAGGGTGAGGGAGCAATCAGAGTCACGAGGGGCCTGGAGCTAAGATCTGGGTTCAAGGAGTGAACACCGGCTGTGAGTGAGTTTCCGGGAGCAGGTGGGACTGAGGACAGCAGAGTGGTTCAGAAAGACTCAGGCTGAGACTGCACAGGCGGAGGGTGGGGTGAGCTGCCAGGTTTGTGAGGGGCCTAACAGCTTGAAGGAACAGGAGCCTGGATCTTAACAACCCCGCCGCAGGGCCAGCTCACTGTGGGATTCTAGGACTCCTTGGGAGACAGGGGAGTCCTGGATTGGGAATGTCATAAAACTCCACCGTCCCAGGGAGTCACGGAGAACTGCAATGGGAAAAGCGCTTGGCAGTACCCCAGCCCCATAACCACACAGACGGGTTAGAGAGGGGACCGACATGCCCAAAATCTCCGTAATAGTTTGGTTCCTTTCAGCAAATGTCCACTGCCCTCCCCCTGGAGGCAGAGTGTATTTCTCTGCCCTACTGATGTAGAGCTTGGCCGTGTCACTTGTTCTGGCCAGGAGAATCTGAGTGGACATGACAGTTGCCAATTCTGAGCCAAGTCCTTAAAAAGCATCCTGCGTTTCTGCTCACTCCCTTTCACTTGTGCCATTTTTAATGAGAAGGACACGTCCTTGAGAGCTGCTGCCCACAGAGGGTGAGAGTCATGTGGAGTAGACGGAAACTCGCCCAAGCCCTGCTGTGGTCACTCCACAGCCCGAGCAAGAACAGGGAACATCTGCGGCTGTAAGCTACGGCACCTTAGGTGGTGTTTTACACAGCATTGTGACGGCAAGAGCTCACAGCCACATGGCAAGGCATGGACGCAGCTGGACGCAATCCCAGGCAGCCCACAGAGAATAAGGAACCCTTTCTGTTCCACCACCTCTGTCCCCTGGACAGGGCATCACGCCTCTGGACAACATTGTAGATCCAGCTCTTAAGAGCCCGCATTTGGATGCTGCAGCCAGGCACACTGTCTCCAGTAGGCGCCTGTCACAGCTCACGCTGCCTGGAGTGGTGTGCCCCACTCCAGCCAGCCCAGCAGCAGGACTCCCCTCGGACAAGGCAGAGACACTGTGGTGACAGTGACGGTGACTGTGGAAGAGCCCCACAGGGGCTGGGAAGCAGAGCCAGCCTGGGAGGGGGCTGGGGAGCAGCCTCAGGGAGTGGGGGAGCCTGTGGGCTGGGGCACAGGAAGGAGAGGGGCAGAGTGCCCAAGGGACGCCGCACCCACTCTCTGCAGCAAAGGGCTCCCTAGTGTGGAGTGAGCGGAGGGAATTGGACCCTGCCCCACGCACAAGGCTCTGTGGCCCCAGGCCAGTGACCTCGCTGCTCCGAGCCGGGGATGGGGATAAGAATGCGCCGCTCTCCAGGACAGCAGTGGGAGTAAGATAACCTGAAATACTGACATGCCTGTCCCAGCACCTGACAGACGTGAGGCCTCCCTGACCACCCCCGCGAGGACACCCCAGCGGTCAGGAGTGGGGGCTCCACACGCACTCATCCCGGACTCATGTCCTGCCCCACTGCCTCCTGCCAGTGTGACCCTGGGCAAGTCCCTCCCCTTCCCTGAGCCTCAGTTTCCTTTTTTGCAAAATGGGATCATAATGGCACCTCCCTCCAATTCATGGTGAGGACTTGGGGAGCTAATCCTCAGAAAGTGCCTGGCCCAAGGCCTGGCACAGAAGACACACTTGATCAAAGGCAGCGGGCGTCACCCTGAGCTGGGAGTCTGCAGGGGCCTTTTAGACAGTGAAGCCTGGACCCACAGGAGGAGTCGTTAACTATCCTTCGCTGGGGGTAGCCCTGCCGGCATCCCATGTGGGGTCCACAGCTGTCCCTGTCCTGCCCCCAACACCTTTCTCTCCCTCCCCATCCAGCCTTGACAGTGTGGGTCTGGCTCTATGCAGGAACGGATTTTCAGTTCACATGAAAATCTCATGGCAAACGATAATATCTTCCATCTGATAAATGACGAGAGCAAAAATGAATC
>RJWJ010049861.1:0-10098 GCA_004363605.1 Indri indri | reverse complement strand
TATCTTATGTATCCCTAATGTTTACATTCTCTGTCATTTTTTCCTTTGAGCTCTTCCTACTCTATCTTCAAATCCTGTTTTTCCTGAAGTGAAGTGATGTAGATTTGGACAATATTTTTAAAAAATATAATATACTCCAAAAGCATAAGATAAGATTAGTAGTAGTAAGTTTAGACTGGCTTTCAGATCCATTCTAATGACAGCTATTTAAATAAATCATAGCAACTTAAACTTTTTTTTTTTTTTTTTTTTGAGACAGAGTCTCACTCTCTTGCCTGGGGCGAGTGCCATGGCATCAGCCTGGCTCACAGCAACCTCAAACTCCTGGGCTCAAGCGATCCTACTGTCTCAGCCTCCCAAGTAGCTGGGACTACAGGCATGCGCCATCATGCCAGGCTAATTTTTTTCTATATGTATTTTTAGCTGTCCAATTAATTTCTTTCTATTTTTGGTAGAGATGGGGTCTCGCTCTTGCTCAGGCTGGTCTCGAACTCCTGAGCTCAGAACGATCCGCCCGCCTCGGCTTCCCAGAGTGCTAGGATTACAGGCGTGAGCCACCGCGCCCAGCCCAGCTTAAACTTTTTAAAAGTACAATTGTACCATCTCACTATTCTCTGCGCCCCCGCCCCCGCTCCACTCCTTGTAGGGTGAGGATTAAAGGGTAAGGCAAGAGAGACCAAGTCAGGCCAAATCATACATGTGCAGGGTCAGATCCTGTCTTTGTTTAAAAATGATATTCTGTTCAATGTGGATCTTTTTGCATTAATTTTGATCACTTTAAATGTTTCATTAAAATATTACTTATCTTGATTTCTGAGTTTTTTGGCTCCCCTTTAAATTCTACAACCGAGGCAGTCACCTTTCTTACCTCAACCTAGTTCCTGCCCTGTCCCCTCAAATATATGCCCTCTCCCCTGCCACCACCTGTAACCCAAGCCCAGCCCTATATCAGTATATTTTGAAAAGACTTTCTATGTGCATCTGATACAATCCTAGGCTTAGACGTGCTACAGAAAAGGAGGAAAGCTCTAATGGTGTCATTTTTTTTAGAGGAAGACCCTTTATTTTGATATTGATTCTGCAGAAATTTTCCCAGGTCCCTTTCAATAAGCAATTCTAAAAAAGGTGTGGCAGTCATAAAAGTTTTCAAATAATGTAGGGAGCTTTTAAAACTAATTTACCTTCTTCCTTGCCCTTCATACCGCCCTTAAGGAGGAAAGGGAGGGGAGGGACAAGATAGACGGGACAGGACATTGACACCCGTTCGAAGGCATCTCTAGGACTGGAGTGTGGGATCTTTGCCTGGAGAATGGTAGGCTGGGTGTGCAGCTCACAGACTCATGTCATATTAAGGCCCAACTAGCTACATGAGTCTTTGTGATTCAAGGTGAGTTGAGCGTTTACAGTTTCTATAAGGACCCAGCATAGTGGAGTTGAAAGGATGACGACACTCTCTCTCTCGTGTAATCTGGGTTCCTGGTCACTTCATCTCCTCAGATTAAGACCCAGAATGGTTTGACTCTCCCTCATTTTAGTTTTCGGTGTAGAGCAATAGAATCAGAGTCAAACTACCTGGGTAGTTTGAAACCCAGATCTTCGCTTGGTTCCTTTGTAAATTGGGGTTCTCTCTGAACTCAGTTTCCTCATTTGTAAAGTGATGATAACAACTCCTCCTTCAACAAGTGGTCATGTCTAGTAAATGCTATGACATCTGGAATGGCTGGCATGACCTAACACGACAGATGTTCAACAGATGTGTGATAATGAATTTGTTAAACTATGTCAAGAGTTGTTTGCACATTTCTACCTGTTTTTGTAAGGTGATGGATCAAGGCAGGTGTATTTTACATGCCTATTAGTTATTCATACTTGTCCACAATGTCTAAGACCTTGTATTAATACCTTGTATTTGTAGATATTGGAGATAAACTATATGGAGCAACTAGCATAGTAGAATATCCTAGAGTTTCAGGACACAAAAATTGAAATCACAATGTTCTTGTTCAACTGCAACCTCAATGTCAAAACAATATAATGTGTAAGAGGCATGTAAAGCATTAGTAGAATGTAGACCTGAATAATTGTTTTCTAGTCTTTGTGATTAAATTTTTAGATGTTTTTATCTTTTATCTTCAGGTCCTAAATCAAACTTCTCGACTTGAAATACAGCTGCTGGAGAATTCATTATCAACATATAAACTAGAGAAGCAACTTCTTCAACAGACAAATGAAATTCTAAAGATTCATGAGAAAAACAAGTGAGTATTGTTTTATTCCAAAAATATTTACTTACTTATATCCTCTACCTCTCTGCCAACTCTTACAAAAATGAGGTTGAGGTGGTTTACAAAAAAAGAAATATAGAGCTAAATTAAATAATGTAAAATGATAGGAGGGCTTATGGTGAATACAGTAGGTGTGTCAACAATAAGATTAGTACTGTTGCTTACACTCTTGAAACACTTGCTTTTTATAACTTTTAGCATTAATTTCTCTAATGTTTTATTGTTCAAATCCTACCATATCCACAAAAATTATTTGATTCTATAACTAAGTTCAGCAACACAAAATATTTGCATTTTTTGGCAAAATCAAAATATATAACTATAGAGAAAAGAATTAAACCTATTGAATTATTACTCAAACCTCTACTCTTAAGCTTTTACAAAGTTACAAAGTTTTGGAATTCAGATGTCTTGCACTAGAAAGATGAAAAATTTATATTTTTTCCAGAAAATTATTTACATGGAAGGCTGAGCAAGAGTTTTGTTTGTTTTATTTTTCATTTAAAACCATTTATTCTAGACATAATAAATCTCTTCGGTTAGCTTTACAGATGTCACAATATGATTATGCTTTACAAAATATGAATCATCTCAGACAAGTGAAATGGGACTTAGAGAACTTGAGTGCTGGGACAGTGAAAGACTTTATTTTAAAGTAATTAACATTGATGATGGAAAGTTCAAAACACTGACTTCTGTAGGTCAAGTATCTTGTCTTTAATTGCATTTTCTTCTGAGTATTTGGTGAACTTGAAGAAGTTACAATTCTTGCGTATTATATTGGGTTAAAGACCAGTATATTGATAGAAACTAATTAAATGCCATTGAGTTAGTGGAACTAGAGTTTCTTTCATATTCCAAACCAGAAAGACAACTAAGAGGACTGCTAGTTCTCCTCTTACATTACAGATGAGGAAACAGAGACTCAGTCCAAGGTCACACAGCTTGTTAGTGGCAGAACTGACAATGTAATCCAGGTTTCTTTGCCACTGGTCTTCCTTTTCCCATTATAACACGTGGCCCCTTCAGACTATCTACAAGGATTTCTCAACTTTATGCTAAAAGTAGACCTTAATGCCGACAATTACAATTAAATTTCTGGATGAAAAAGATAAACCCATTGGTTTGGAATCTGGAAGGGGTCACTTATGCTCCATAACTTGTATTTCTAAGTTTTACATTTATTTATCTTTGTACCATGTCATGGGGTAAACTGTATAACTATAAATAAACTCGACAGGACTTGACTCTGAGCTGGCTGCATGATGAAATGTTTTAGAATTGAAAAATACCATTTGTCCCACTGCAGTTTCACATTAATCAGACATACATGTTTACAACAGATATACTTTACTTCAATCATCCATTGATTTCAGGTCATGCCCCATGCTCTACTTTTGTCAGTAAAAATGAATCCCATTTACAGTAATATATTTCAAGGTGCTACGTATGAAAACTTTCTCCAGGAACCATGAAGAAGTAAAACAATGACAATTTTACCTTATTTTTCTGAGTGTTTGTTTTTCAAAATTATGTAAATACATACATTTATTATAGCAAAAAAGAAGAAAGGACACAAAGTAAAATTAAAAACTGTAATTTCATTGCACATATTATATATAAATATATTTTTCACAAAAAGTTTTGCAGCTTCTTTCTTCGGTTATAGATGCTTTTTATATCAATAAAATATTCCTCTAATATCATTCTTCATAACTGCATATTTCATTTATAGGTATAACCTAGAGTGGTTTTAATCCATCTCTCAGCAGGTATGTTACCATCTGATTTATCTTCTAAAAAGTTTCCAGCATGAATTTACATTCTTTAATTCTTCTCCTACTGATATTTGAATTATTTCTTGGTCTACATCTGACATTTTAGCTGTTATGATACCATAAAATAACTGGGAGGCCTGAAAAGTCTTATTATTAACCACAAAAACAAATGCTGTCCTTAAGTCATCTTAAGTGTCACTGAAGTGTCAGGTACCCTGTCTCCTCTCTGTCTCTTTCTATTTTCCTCCTTTCTCACACTCATTCTTTGTATTTTTTTTTCTTTCTCCTTTTTAAAAAAAATATATCCCTTCTACCTTAATGTTCAGTCACTTTGGAATCTTTGTCTTTCCATCATGATTTTTGAAACAGCTCCTGGTATCATTTCCCTGCTATGGAATTCTCACTACGAAATGTTATTTTTTTTTAATAATATGAGTTTATTTCAATTATCGTCATTGAGGACATGCATTTTCATGGTCTAATACTTTGAATGACAATGAAAGTTACGGCTGACAAATTTCTTCAATCACTTTTTATTGTCTACTTATCTGCTATCATCGATTTCTATCATTTATCTGTAATAGAAATAAAGTTAAGGGCATATGGCTTTTTTCTTCTCATTTTTGACATTTCTTCACAAATGCCACTACCTCAGAAAAACCTTTTCTAACCATCTTATTTAAACGAATTCCTCATTTGCCTTACAGTTCCTCTCTATCCCTTCACTGGATTCTATTCTCATAGGAATTATCGCTGACGTTATATCATAATTCTTTATTTACCTCTTTATATATTTGCCTAGTTATTTCTTTTCTGTCTCATTGGCAAAATATTTAGTGCTATAAAAGCAGGAAATTACTCTATCTATTCATTGCCAGATTTGAATATCAGGAACTATACTGGTAAATAGTCCATCCTTAATAAATATTTTTGGATGACTAGAAGATGAAATAACGTACTCCAAGAAACTTATCATCTTACTTTATTTTTCTACTGTTCTCCTTCAAAGTTGTTCTCTTCATTCTGTCAGTGGACCTGAGTCAGGGTGCAAGCTCTCAAAAGAGCTTCGCTCTGAATCAAGTAGAAGGGGCTTCTCCGGGTGCTGCAGCCTCTCAGGGGAATCTGACGCCTGATCTCATGCACATACATGTCTTCATGCAATAAAAAATTCATCAATTTTTCACTTTAATAAATTCTAGTTTCTACAGAAAACTCAGGTTTTCCTTGCATATAGAAATAACACCATTTACTGATAGTGTTAATTTTTCAGGATTATAGCAATTCCTTATTCTAGTAACATAGGTATCTCACAATGAATTTAGGAATTTAGGCTTTAATTTGAAATTCATTTCTGTGCTCATGCTGAGACAAACTTACATGCATCTTATACTCCTACCCCACACCTATTTCATTTTTGACCCTTGATCCCTCGAGTATGGCATTATCTGTCATGTGGTTCTGGGGGTATTTTTCTATCAATTTCTGTACCTCCTGGCATTGCTATATTTCTACAGTTATCTGTCTGTCTCCTTGGTGAAGGGCTCAGTGTGTGTAATGGAGTGTTGGTTGAACACCTATTCTTAAACCAGGTATATTCTATTACGAACCATTTTTTTAAAAAAGGTGGGGTTTTTAATACAAACCAAAAATACCCATTTGTGATGCATAGCATACTTTCTATTCTGTTAATTATTATTATTTTCATGTGCAGTGGAATTACAGGAACTCTGCCAAGCACTTTGTAGAGCCACAAAGAAATGTGCTCCCCCCATTCAAGTGGATAGAAGGTCAATGTCAAGCATGAAGCTGTTTATATTTTTTAAAAACTTTTTATTGATTATTCCTACCTATTCCTTATATGAATTTTAATCTTCCAAATGCAACAAGAAGATTGTTCTACATTGAGGCATCTCTGAAATGTAGTAATAACATGCCTTTAGTTGACCAGGTCTGGTTTGGATCAGCCAATACACTTTGCAAAGGGAATTATCTAAATTAAGCTTTGCTTCCTCCCCAAGGAATGTCAGGGATTGCGTCTGGGTGTGTGACTTACCAACTTTGAGTATGTTGGGGCCTCGGCTGCCAAGTCAGTGAGCTGGCTGTTAGGAAGGTCCACCACCTCTTTGGCAGAACAAGGAGGAATATTTTATGGTTAGGATTATACTACACAAACATACTGAGAGGTCCTGCTGATTTATATCCTGACAAATTAAATGCATCACTTGTAGGATTGCAAATGGATTTTTGGCCTCATTAGATTCATTTCTTTATCCCCTAAATGGCCAAAAGCACAAGCAGAAATAGGATTAGCAACATTTCTCTGCTGTTTGTTTTCCTAGCAATCTATTGGGGGGTGACTCAAGAAGCTTCCAGTTTGCTTTCTTCAGGAAATATTTTTCTATTTTGTTTGATGCTACCCTAATGTCTAAACTGCATTTTATTTTGTACCTCAAGGAAACAGCACTTGGAAATAAGGGATCAATAATTCTCCCATATAATTGAAATTATACAACCAAGAACCAAAGGAAATGGGAAACCTTAATATTTACCTTGCTCATAAAGGGATTGGTATGAACACAAGTGGGACATGAAATTGTAAAGTTTTATTAGTTTCCTCAGTACGTTTCCTACTGCTTCTGTTCAAAACAGTGGAAAAGAGTTATACAAGGAATGATGTCAGAATGCAATCTCCTTCAGATGAACCAAATATGAGACTGAATCTGTTAGTCTGAAAATTTGGTCCACTGGCCAGGTTACAGGGCACCTGCTCATCCCTGACTTAACCCCAACTTTTTTCAAGGTGATAGTACAGCCAGGCAAAAGAATATCCCAGAAGAAATCTTTCTGCCTCACTAGGGTGTGTGGGAAGGGATATCACCACCCCATGTATACAAAGATGGAGCACATGGGCTTTCTTGACAGTTGTGTTAAATGTGCAGAGTGAAGATTAAGGAAATCTTCAATAAGGCCCTTCAGAGAGAAATGCAACTAAACATGTGATGGCCATTCCAACATGGTTTGAGCAATGCTAGCTGCTGCCTAGCTATCTACTATGAGGTGAACATCTGTGCCAGGTGCTTTACATCCACTACTGCTAATCCTCCAACCAATCCTTCCAAGTATGTATTATTTCCATTTTACTCATAAGAAAAACTGAAGCTCACAGAGGTCAAGTAACTTGTTCATGACCAAACAGCAAAATTAGGGTTCAAGTCCATGATGATTCTCTGCCTTAATTATTATAAAAATTATTTTTCCAACGTGATGCAGCCTCAAGTATAATTGGTGTGATTGTCAAGGTATTCTCTTAACACAAACAAATGTAAATTGGAAGAAAGGGGTAGACTAGTTGTTTTTGGCTTATCACTATATGGGTAATTATGTATTTCTTCTAATATTGGAGTAGTAGGTATAAACTATTTTACCTTGTAAATTCACTGATATTATTTGACAAGCTTCATCTGTCTCCTAGTTGGAATTATGGGAAGTTTTAAGTTAATTAATTTTAAGTGATTGAAGCATGTGTAATTTCAAGGTACCAAATTATGTCTTACAAACAAAGTACTGTAATGGCCTAATAGTTAATGTTTTAATACTTAATATACTTGAATAAATGAAAAGTTAAATCACAGTCTTTTTAATTAAATCTATTCTCCATTTGATAAGTTTATTACAAATTACTAAAGTAACGCCTTACTAACTTTTAGCATTAGATAGGCTGAATCATATTAGTTGTGTATATTAGGGACCAGAATAAAGTACCTTTTTTAATAATACTATTCTATTCTATTACCTCTAGGTAGAACACCTAGAGATTCTGATGTTAAGTAGAACATTGTCTTTTTTTCCCCTTTCAATTTTTAAATAATGAATTTAATGGCATATAGCATTTTTTTTTTCTTTTAAAGTACAATAACCTTAGGATCTTAGAGTGAAATAGAATCCTGATCAAACTGGAAATATAAGGGCGATATTTTAATTTTTCCCTTTCTGTA
Source organism: Indri indri (assembly GCA_004363605.1). NCBI lineage: Eukaryota > Metazoa > Chordata > Mammalia > Primates > Indriidae > Indri > Indri indri. The sequence continues at coordinate 2,040 of RJWJ010049861.1, read as the reverse complement.
ATTCCCAACAACTCACCAGTCACTGTAGATATCATCAATTCCATCTTCTAAATATTCTTCCAACCCATCCTGTCCTTCTATTCACACTAATTATGTCTTAGGTCAAACGCCCTTGTCTAGGCCACTGCAATGACCTCTGCGCCTTAAGCCTTGTGCCACTCAGACCTATTACCCAGAGCTCTGCCAGTCTACTTTCAAAAACGCAACTCAGACTGTTTTTCTCTTTTAATTTTCTGTCAACCCTCCAATGAATCTCTAAAACTTATTGAAGAAAATTTAAGTTCTTTAGCACAGTCCATGATCATTATAGCTCTAATTGTGCAGTCTTACTTCTTCTAGTCTTCTTATTTTTTGGAAGATACAGCCTAATAGCTAAGAGCATGAGCTTGGAGGCCAGACTGCCTGGGTTTCATTTTCCCTTGATCCCTGATATAATCCACTCTGTCACATATTATTTGTGTGACTTTGGGCAAGTTATATAAACTCTCTGTGCTTTGGTTTCCTAATTTGCAACACAGGGGTGATAATACTACTACTATATGGAGGTGATGCGAAAACTAATTGAGTTAATGCCTACAAAGCACTGAGAATAGTATCTGGCATGCATAGTAATGTTTAATCATGTTAGTTGTTGGTTTCACACTGTTATTTCAGACACATTTGATGTTTGCCTTGTCTCATATACCTGACATTCCTTATTCAACTCACAAATTTCTGTTCATTTTTGAAAATTCGTTGTCTATGTCAGCTCCTCAAAGAGCCCTTCTCTGACTCTCCTAGATAGATTTGCTCATTACAAGTTATGTGATAGCACTGTACCTGTTTTTCCCCATTATTTCGTGTATCTCATCACATTATAATATATGTGTGCTCATGTGTTTATCTATATTTGTGCTATCAGGCTGTGACCTTCTGGATCACAGGGACTATGTTTTATTTATCATTGTCTTCTTGCTCCTGGGCACAATTCTCTACACTTAGCACATTTAGTATTAAATGCTTTTTAGATGTTGAGTAAGTAATGAACTGGCAAATGTCTCAGGAGCTGCAACCCAGCAAGTGCCATTTATACACACATGCACATACCCACATACAACTAGCAAAAATACTTTTAGTGGAAAACACAAATTACATAGTTTATGTTAAATAGTGTAAGTCCATGAATTGCCCCTAACATAAATGGAATAGAAATAGTGTTGACACCACTATTCTTCATTCCCAAAAACCCATTGCTCAAGGTTAATAATCTGTACTCTGAAGTTCACTAATTCAGCCCAACTTTTTAATTTCTATTCTAGATCCATGGCTGTTTACCACATTTCTCTGAAAAATTTTTAAAAAATAAGACAAACTTGATGTAGACATTAAATTATATACATGTGTGTACAATTGCATGTCCAAGCTGCCCTAATTCCATACTCCTACACCTTCACCCCCTGCTTGTAGAGTATCATCATTAACAGATTAACAGTTCACTCCCTACTTTTCCAGACTTTGTCTATAAATATGATAACGTACATATGTATTGAAAGTGTGTATACCTATGTGTGTTTACACAGACACATACCTGTACATAATTGCACACATGTACAAGTACGTATTTATATGATGTATGTGTGTATATATATATATATATAGATTATTTTAAATGCTGGGACATTTTTCTGCTATTTGTTTTATAACAGTTTATCATGGATATCTTGCAGATAACTGTTTACAGGTATACCTCATTCATTTTAAAGAATGAGTAGCAATCCATTTTTATAAATGCATTATAATTTATAATTTACTATAATCATTATTTATATTAACAAATATGTAATTTATTGGAATTAGAGTTGATGTGATTATTTAAAATTTTTTATATATGTTGACAAGTTATCTCTAAATTTTACATTCTCTCCAAGTGTTCATGGGCTTTCTAATTTCCCAAAACCTTGGTAGCTATCTTATTAATCTTGGCTGCTTGACAGGGTAAGTTGTGCATATTTTTATATTTCTTGACCATTTGCATTTCTTTTTCTGTGACTAGCCTTTTCA
>RJWJ010049860.1:0-10101 GCA_004363605.1 Indri indri | reverse complement strand
GAAATAACTGTTCCCTCTTTATATTTTTCTGCAGCCATTTCCTCCTTATCGTTTCTCTCTAGCTGCTTTCTCCTTTCTGTTTTCTGATTTCCGTTACCTCTCACTTGTTTTTCTGTCCCTAATGGTGGAAGCAAGTTCAGCTCCTCTAGAGGGTGGATGGTGCACAGACAAAACGTGCCTTGGAGTCTGAAGAGCTGGGTTCAAATCCAGCTTCGCTGCTTACTAGCTGTGTGACCTGTGGCAAGTTGCTTCTCCCTGTGTTTCTGTTTTCTCAGTACCAAACTCACGGGTTTGGCTAGGAGACGGAAACCCCCAGAGAATTTCAAACAGAGCGACTTTAATGCAGGGAATTGGTCACACAGGCGATGGCAGAGCTTAGAAGCCAGGTGGGGGAAGGCGAGGCAACCCAGAGATTCGCAGGAAGACAAAGGCGGGAGGGCGGGGGGACCCCGGGAGGAGGTGGTGACTGAAGCCTGGGGGTCGGGCCACTGGGCGGGGGCGGGAACCGTGGGCAGCCGGTCCAGTGGTCACACACGGCCCTTGCCAGGGCGCAATCTGAAGCAGAGAAGGAGGAGGATAAATGTCCCAGCTTCACTGTTTCCCTACTCTCCAATCTCCTGTCATTCCCGCCACTGGCTGAACCTAGTGGGAAGCTGGGAAATGCGGCTGGCGGGGTCAGCCCCGCTGCAGTCCAGGGCAGAACAGGGGAGGGGGAGAAATGGCCTGAGGGTCGGTAGGCTCAGGACCCGCAGTGTGAACTCGAGGCCACGACGGGAAGGCTTGTGCGAGGCTCCCGGAGCACAAGGCTCAGCACATCAACAAAGTGGGTGCCCTTTCCTGTCCCCTGGAAACAGCCAGCCTCCCTAGGTTAACTGTGTCCTCTGGGATGATGTCCTGGTGGTCAGCAATGTCTCTCCCTACACCTCGCACCTTGGGGAGCTCCAGGCTCTAACTCAAGTTCTTCTCCATGGGCCTGTTGGGATCCTAGGACACATAGGGACGTGTTCCTCAGACCAAAGAACCACCGAGGCCAGGAGAAGTGGCTGAGGCTGTATGCAGGGACATTGGCAATGGGCGAGGGCCTGGACAGGCCTGTCTCTGTGTTGTTTGTTCCTTTGTTCATCCATTCATTCATTCATTCATCTCTTAACAAGCAGCTGTGGACCCAGAACCGCGCTGGCTGCCAGGACTGTAGACAGCGTCCCAGTCTGGTGGGTGAAACAGGCCTATAAGTCAACATTTCGGTCAGGACTATCGTGGTTGTAAGAAAGAGAAACCCATTCAAAACACTCAAGTGCGAAAGGGTTTTATTGAAAGGGACAGGGAATCAGATGGCCTCGAAGCTCAGAAAGTGCAGCTTGGCCTCCTGGGAACTGTCACCATCTTTCTCTCCATCTTTCTGTCCTCCCCTGAGCACCGCTCCCCTTCCCTCTGCAACCCAGAGCGCACGTTGCTCCTGCTCCCCCATAACTGCTGGGTGATTTTCGACTTCCCAGACCCTGACTCCTTGAGCTTACATAGGTCCAGTGCATTCTCACCAACTGGCTCAAATCGGTGGCCTCTGAGGCTAAATTATTGAGAGAACCTGACCCAGCCGGCTCACTTGAGTCACAGTCCTTGTCCCGTCAGAGTGGGACACTCTCCCAGGGAGTGGGGCCAGGGAAGGGCCCTGCAGGCTCCCTTTGGAGGAGCAGGTTCTGAGAAGCGAGCTGTAGGCAGGGCAGGCAATGAAACATTTCCTGCCAGAAATAATGACAAATCTGGCCTAAGGGGAAAATCGGATGTGGAAAAGCATTTAAAATGGTAATAGTGACTATTTATCAAGACTTTATGTGTCAGACACCATATAAGTGGTTTCTATACATCTACCTCCTTTACTCCTCACAGCAACCCTCAGAAGTCGTCATTATTATTATCCCCTGTTGCCCATTTTACAGATGAGGAAACTGAGATGCAGCAGGTTCGATAAGCTGCCCCAGGACAGGTGGGTGGGGGTGGCAGCAGCAGGCTCAGTTCTTGTCTCTGAGCCACACGTCCGAGTCTAGGGCTTCGCAGCTTCCACCGAGAGCACAAGCTGCAGGCGAGGCTGTTTCCTTCCCTCCACCTCCAGGGATGATCTCCAGATGGAAGTTTTTCTTCCCTGTGGCTGCAGAGATAACCAGCCGCCTCTGGCTGGAGTGTTCCCTTCCCCTCCTTCTGTACCAGGAGTTCAGGTGCACAGACTTGGGGGCTGATGTCCCCACTGTCATGGCTCACTGTCACCACCCATCTGGGCTCGAATCCTCTTTGAAGATTATCTTGATTGTGTCTTTCTCCTTGTCCAGACCCTAATCCCAGTCCTCTTCCCGCTAGGCATCCGCACCAGGGTAAACAACATAGGTTCTTCCGCTTGCCTCGCACGTGTCTAGTGGGTTTATGTCATCTTTGGACAGTGTATGTGTTTGGAGGTTTATTTTTCAGGGAGTGTTTATTTGTAATTATTTTAGGTCATACATAACAGGGTTCATTTCCTTAATTTTTTTCTTTTAAAATAAACTTTATATTTTAGAATAGATTTGGAATTATGGAAATGTTGTAAAGCTAATACAGGGACTTCCTATACACCTTGTTCCCATTTTCCCCAATTACTTACATACTAGTAGGGTATATTTGTCACAATTGATGAACCAATATCGATATATTATTGTTAGCTCAAGTCCATATTTTATTCAGGTTTCCTTAGTTTTTACCTAATGTCCTTGTTCTTTCCCAGGGTCCCATTCTAGGAGATCACATTGCATTCACTCCTTGTGTCTTTTTAGCTGCCTCTTAGCTGGGGCAGTTTCTCAGACTTCGCTTGTTTTTGATGATCTTGACAGTTTTAAGGAGTATTGGTCAGTTGTTTTGCAGAATGTTTCTCAGCTGGGATTCGTCTGACGTTTTTTTCATGATTAGACTGGGATTATGGGTGTCAGGAGGAAGACCACAGAGGTAAAGTGCTGTTCTCATCACGTCATATCAGCCTGGGGCTGTGTCACTCCTGTCTCTGCCCCTGTGGTCACATCCCCTCTCCTCTTCTCCCTGCCAAATCTCCCCTGTATCTCTCTTATAAGGACACTTGCACTGGATTTCGGGACCACCCAGGTAATCCAGGATAATCTCACCTCAAGATCCTTAATTCAGCATTCTACAAAGACCCCTCTTCCAAATAAGATGACATTCACAGATTTCAGGGGCTTGGATGTGGACTTGTCCTTTTGGAGGCCATCCTTCAGCCCACTATATCAACTAACTTTTTCTTTCATGGACTGTGCATTTGGTATATCTAAAAACTCATCACTAAACTTAAGGTCATGCAGATTTTTTCCTAGGTTTTCTTCTAAAAGTTTTATAGTTTTGCATTTCACATTTAGCCTTATGACCCATTTTAAATACATTTTTGCGTAAGGTGTAAGATCTGTGTCTAGGTTCATTTTCTTCCCCCATATGGATGTTCATTTGATCCAGCACTTTGTGTTGAAAAGACTATTCTTTCTCCATTGAATTGCCTTTGCACCTTTGCAAAAAATCAGTTGAATACATTTGATCCATTATTTGGGCTCTCTTTGATCTGTGTTTCTATTCTTTCACCAATACCATGTGCTCTTGATCGTCATAGCCTTATAGGAAGTCTTAAATCAGGTAGTGTGAGTCCTTTGTTGTTCTTCAGTATTGTGTTGGCTGTTCTAAGTTCTTTGCCTTTCCATATAAATAAAGAATCAGTTTGTCGATATCTGCAAAATAACTTGCTGAGATTTTGATGGGAATCTGTATCAAGTCAGGAAGAATTGACATCTGAACAATATCGAGTCTTCTAATTCATGAACACGGACTATCTCTTCATTTATTTAGATCTTCTTTGACTTCTTCCATCAGTGTTTTGTACTTTTGCATATATGCATTCATTTTGTTAGATTTATGCCTACACAGTATGCCATTTTGGGGGTGCATTGTAATAGCGTCTTTTTTATTTCAAATTTCAGTTGTTCATTGCTGGTATATAGGAAAGCAGTTGACACTTGCATATTGCTCTTGTGCCCCATGACATTGCAATACTCACTTATTAGTTCCGGAAATATTTCTGTTTAGATTCTGTGGGGTTTTCAGCATGGCGATCATGTCATCTGTGAATAAAGACAATTTAACTTTCCTTTTCAACCTGTATTCCTTTTCTTTATTTTTGTGTTGTTATTGTACTAAGTAGGACTTCCAGCATAATTTTGAACAAGAGTGGTGAAAGAAAACATCCTTGCCTTGCTCCATTTCTGATCTTAGGGAGAAGATGTTCAGTCTCTCACTATTAATAATGAGGTCAGCTGTAGGTTTTCGTAGATGCACTTTATCAAGTTGAGAAGTTTTCTATTTTTTGTTTACTGAGAGTTATAGTAAATAGTGTCATATTTTGTGAAATGCTTTTTCTGTCAATTGATATGATCAATCATGTGATTTTTCTTCTTTAGCCTGTTGCTGTGGTGGCAATTTCAAGTGGTTATTGATACAGTTGGATTAATACCTACCAGCTTTTAACTTTTTTCTGTGCATTTTCCTTGTTTCTTTTCCCCATTGTTTTCTTCTCTTTCCCATGGTTTCCCATTGTTTTTCTTCTCTTTTTGTATTGTGATAGAAAATACACAACATAAAATTTTACCATTTTAACCATTTTTAAGTGTACTGTGGCATTAAGTATTATACATTCACACTGCTGTGCAGCCGTCACCACCATCCATCTCTAGAACATTTTCATCTTCTCTAATGAAACTCTGCACCCATTAAACAGTCGCTTTCTCTGGTTTTAATTGAGTATTTTGTATGATTCCATCTTATCTATTTTCTGAGCACATCAATTACATCTTTTAATTTGTTTTAGTGGATGCCCTAGAGTTTAAAAAATACATTTTTAATCCAGGTAAGCCCACTTTAAGATAACATCATATCCCTTCACTTCTGACTTATATCATCTTCCTTCTGCTTGAAGAATTTTTAAAAACATTTCTTCTAGGACAGATTGCTGGCAATGGATTCCTTCAGTTTTTGTTTGATGAAGTTTTTATTTCTCCTTCACTTTTGAAGGATAATTTTGCTGGATATGGAATTCTAGGATGGTGGGGTTTTTTTCCTTTTAGCACTTTAAACATTTCACTCCATTCTCTTCCTGCTTGCATAGTTTTTGTCGAGAAGTCTGCTGTAAGTCTCAACCTTGTTCCGGGATAAGTAAGGTGTTCCCTACATTCCTCCCCACCCCTGGCTTCTCTCAAGATTTTCTGTCTTTGGTTTTCTGTAGTTTGAATAGGATGTGCCCAGGTGTGTTTTGTTTTTGTTTGTTTGTTTGTTTTGGTATTTATTTTTCTTGGTGTTCTCTAAGCTTCCTGGATCTGCAGTTTGGAAAGTTGTGGCCATTTTTATTAATACTTCAAATCCGTCTTCTCCACTGCTCCATTTTCTCTTTCTTCTCCTCCTGGCACTCTAATGATGTATATGCTACACTTTTTATATTGGTCCCACAGTTTTTGGATGCTCTGTTCTGTTTTTGTCATTCTTATTTTCTCTTTGCATTTCAGTTGGGGAAATTTCCACTGACTCATCTTCAAGCTCACTCATTCTTTCTTTGCCATTTTTAGTTTGCTCATGACCCCATCAAAGCCATTCTTCATTTCTGTTACAGGCCTTTTGATTTCTAGCATTTCCTTTTGATTCTTTCTTAGAATTACAGTTCTCTGCTTACATTATCCGTATGTCACCTACTTTTTTTTTCCCACTAGAGTCATTACATATTAGTCACATTTATTTTAAATTCCCTGTCTCATATCTAACATGTGTGTCATATCTGAGTCTGCTTCTGATGATTGATTTGTCTCTTCAGATTATATTTTTCCTTGCCTTTTAGCATGCCTTACAATTTTTTGTTGAAAGCCAGACGTGTTGTATTTGGTAATAGCAACTGAGGTAAATAGGTTTTTAGTGTGAGGATTTATGTTACTCTGTCTAGGACTTGGGTTGTGTTTAATGTTTAATGTAGCTGTGTGCTCCTCCTAAATTCCTCTAATGTCCTTGTTCTCATTTTCTTTTGACTTTGGGCTTCCCTAAGTACCGCTCCTCAGAAAAAGTATGTTTCTTGCAGCTCTTTCAGATGTAATCCACTGTTATTACATTGGACTCTTGGTGTGGCAGCTTTGTTATTCATTAGCTTTGTGACTTTGGGCATGTTTCTTTACTGAGTCTCTTTCTTTGTTTTTCTTTTTCCCTTTCTTTCTTCCTTTCTTTTGAGGAAGGGAAGAAGAAGAATTTATTTTCAGAGGGAGAAACAATCCTAGGTTGGGGAAACATGACCTTCAGGAAAATCTGAAAGTATATGCTCTTGAGTCTCTCTCTTAATCTATGAAATAAATAATATCCCCTTACAGGACTGTGCTGAGGATTAAATGGAGTACTAAACTAAAACACCATGCACTGTGCCTAGGTTGAATCAGTGGGTCTATTTGGCTTTAAATCACTAAATGCTACCTATTTAGTTGGATAGTGATCCAGAGTAATGTGTTGTCTCCCTCAACCACATGGTTAGACTCAGAGCTCATTCCTCCTCATCCCAGCGGCTCAGCCATATGGACATTGTTATAGGCAAAATTCTTTTAAAAAAATGAAGGTGCCTTCCAAGTACCCCAGATGCTTTAAGCAGCACCTAATGACATAGTCAAGAGCAGGACCTGCCGGAACCACCTCCCTCTCTTGGGAAAAATAACCTCCCTAATTGCATACTGACCCAAGATACATGCTCCCAAGTAAATAATACTCCGTTCAGAAGCATCCTAATTAGGTATTTACTGCAGAGATTGCAATGGCTTCACCCTACTCCGCAGGGAAATATTAAGCATCATATCAGGGCCACTAGGACTGAAAAACAAACCAGCATCAAAAAAATAAATTGCGCCAATAATTTTCCACGAGAAGGTAGAGAGCTGGGGCTCTGGGGAGGAGGAACAGTTGGTGAACCCTGGGTTACGCAGCCTCCCTGCATGCACCGAGGCAGCGCCTCTCAAGGACAGCCATGGGTCAGACTGAGAGACAGGCCTCTGCCCACTTTCCTAAAATTAGGAGTCGAGGCTCTGCAGGGGATGCCTTTTGCCAATCACAGGTTGCTGAAACAGCAGCCCGTCTGGGATCTGGGGCTCCGACCACGAGGAATTGCTCACTTGGTGGTGGGGGTGGGGGCTGAAGGAGCTCTCTTGTGTCCTTCTCCCAGTTCTTGTTGTCTCTGGGTCACCAGCAGTGCCTGGAGGGCAAGGGAGCCCCAGACAGCCTTGGCTGGGATGCGAAAGTGACCTGCTCCCTTCCCGCTCTCTTTCTTTCTCCTCTCCCTCTGTCTCTTCTCTGTCTTCCGCTTCCTACTGTCTTGTTCTCCCTCCCTCTCCCCTTCTTCTCTCACTTATCTTCTTCCTCTTCTCCCTCAGTACTCGCCCCTCCTCTCCTGTCTTCCCTTTCTCTCCTCCCTCTGCCTCCCTTCCTCCTCCAGGACCCCCGGGAGTCCACACCAGTTCTCACCACCCACACAGCAAGTGTCCCCTGGTCGGGCAGTGGGACCAAATCCCTCGGTGCTGGCGAAGGCGTGAGGGTTTGGGAAAATCAACCCCAGCTTCTCACCAGGAACTGGCAGAAGATCTCAGTCCTCGAACTTTGTTCTTTTGCTTGCAGACACCATCCACTGAGCCTCAGTGTCAAAGCCCCTCAGGCCAAAGATCTCAGCAGATACACTGTGACATACACAGGGCTGCCCTTGGGATCTTCCTGCAGGTTTCACATGCAGAGGTGGAGGATGGTGAGATTCTTCTCAGCACACAGACAACAGTGCCACAGTCAGGGAAGGGGGCCTGGGAGCCCGCGGGTCTCCCTCTCATCGTGGCTTGTTCTGCGGTGGCCCATTGAGTACGCTCTTTTACCTTCATCCACAGAGCCCTTCTCATCCAGCGCAGAAAGGTGTTGTCAGCATGGGCAGAGTCAAAGGTCCCTTAGAGGTTGTCTAGTTCTGGAGCTCTTGGCCTGGGGTCTATGGACTGGGCGTTTGTATAGTCTACTAGGGTGGCCATGAAAGAATACCACAGACTGGGTGGCTTAAACAACAGAAATTAATTGTCTCACTGTTATAGAGGCTGGAAGTCCAAGATCAAGGTGCCAGCAGGGTTGGTTTCTTCTGAGGCCTCTCTCCTTGGCTTGCACGCGGCCATCCTCTCCCTGTGTCCTCATGTGGTCACCCACTGTGTCCCAATCTCCTCTTCTGATAAGGACACCGGTCTCATTGGACTAGGGCCCACCTGAATGACCTCCCTTTACCTTAATCACCTCTTTAAAGGCCCTGTCTCCAAACACAGTCCCATTCTGAGGTCCAGGGGGTTAGGACTTCAACATATGAGTTTTGGAGTGAGGGGGACCCAATTCAGCCCATGCATGGTTCATAGATAAAATTGGGGGAAAATGGAAGGGGAAAAATTACATTTTTATTTGCACTAACTTCTAACTAAAGTGTAGCATTTCCTTCCTACGTTACAGATGTAGACAATAACCCATAGCAGCACTAGCAGCACCTGTGACATTGTTGTCACTAGAAATCACAAATATTGTCACATCAAATTACGGTTTTCACAGACCTCTTGAAATACTTTTTATTCTCACAACTACTTTGAAATTACAGTTGTTATTGCCGGGTCTTGCTCTTTATTGCATTTATTAAGGAGCACATATATTATCATATAACAAATTTGTTTTTTCAATATGTTTATAATTGCATGACAGTATAATGCTCCTCCTTGTAAGCCCTGTTTTATGCAGTTTAAAACATTGTTCTAAGAAGGGGTACACAGCCTTACCAAACTGCAAAAGGGGTTAATGGCATACAAAAGAACACTGGACCTAGTTTAAACCTTTAATATATTTTTTTTTTAATAAGGGAGGAAAATGGGGCCCAGAGAGGATAACTCACTTGTCCACAATCACACAGCTGGTTCGGAAGGGCTGGGACGAGAGCTCAGGTCTTAGGACTCCTGGTCCACGGCTTAGTCCACTCTCTCACATCTGCTAGCTGTCCTTCCACGATAAAGACTGTATAAAATTGTTAGGCATGATATCAGTTTTAAACATACCTTTGGATTCCTAGGATATCCCTTATGTCCTGCAGATGTGCAGCCTTCGGGGCTACCCTTCCATTTAGCAGCCAACTAGCCTCGTCCTCCTCTGAGAGCTGGCGGGAAGGCCAGTGTCACTCCCACTCCCGACACACCAGGGAAGGTCTCAGAGGAATGGGCCCTGGTTTTCCCTCATCACCCCATCCAGGGGAGCGACCAGCTCTTCCTGGTTTGCCTGGGACTTTGCCAGTGCTGGCACTGAAAGTGCCATGTCCTGGGAAACCCCTCAGTCCTGGGCAAACAGGGGTGGCCTGTCCCCTCCCAGTCAGCCTCTAGCCTGGACAGCTGCTCCACCCCGAGGGCCTCTCTCGCCCTCGTCTTGGCCCACCCTGTGGGGTCCTCCAGAGCCCAGTTTCATCCAGGCTGCCTCTTGCTTCACGAGTTCTCTGAAGACGTGGGAATGGTGCTGTGGGAAAGAGGACGATGTGGTATCTGAGTGGGTCTCCAGGCTCCTGGCTGTCCGGGACCCTAGCCCACGGGCCGGCTCTCTCTCCTCGGCCGCCAGCTGCTGCTGTTGGCATGGGGCGCTGTGTGCCCTGTGCTAAGGGTGCTCACTACCTCTCTGTCCCCACCACAGTGCCCTGACCATGACTTCTGCCCTCTAGATGCCCCGGTCACTAACATCCTTCCTTCTTCTCAGTCAGCGTCCTGCTCTTTCTCAGAGGTGCTCGCTCCTCTGCAGTGCAGACGCTCTAACGCATCACACGCTGCTAATTCTCAGGCTCCCCAACCTGCCTGGACCTCTGCACAGCGAGGGGATTGATTGGAGAGGATTTCTCAAAATGATCACCACTTCCTTCCCTCCAACGGTGACTTCTGCCTCCATTCCTGCAGCCGGGCAATATTAACACTGCAGTTTACACAGTTTGCCCCAGGCAGTAGAACGTGCACTTGGTCACTGGTGCAGGCATTC
>RJWJ010049859.1:0-10101 GCA_004363605.1 Indri indri | reverse complement strand
AAAAAAAAAAAAAAAAAAAAAAAAAAAAAGAAAGTAAGCAGTAACTATATGATGAATGAAAGAAGAGATGGACAGATCGAAGATAGGATGGCTGGAAGGATGGCAGGACATACCAAAGGACAGCAGTAACAGACATACTATTGACCTAATGTCTTATTTTACCAGGTACCCTTCATTCAATAAATTTTTATGGAGTAACAGCTCTATGCCACACATTTCATTGAGAAATCTCATATTGTAACAGCTCTTTGGACATTTCAAGTTTCCATCAACCTTTTTCTAGAAACAGATTCACACTTCTTGTCCAGTGGGTTGAAGGGAAAAGGGCTAAGCTGAGGAGGCTCATAGATCCTGTTTCCATTTGTACCTCTGGCACAATATTCACCCAAAGATTTTTTTCCTTAGAGTACTTTCAAAAACACCTGTCTAAACATGTTACTGCCTCAGCTAAATGGCTCTGCATCTGTCCTACAGGATAAGGTCCAAATGACTTGACCCTTCACATTCTGTTCCCAATTTATCATTCCATATCATTCCTTTCATCCTTCACATACTCTGCTCTCAGCTCTAGGCATAGCCATTCTTCATCAATCTCCAACACAGCATGAGGTTTCAAGGTTTATCTCCTACAGTCCCATTTGTTCAAAAAGCACTTCTTTATACTTCCTCAAGACCAATGCCTTATGTTATTTCCCCTTTATGATCTCTGTGATTGTCACAGGCAATAGAAGCTTGCCCTCTCTAGGTTACCTCTTCATAATTATGCTTCTACTGGAGCACAGATCACCTTGAGTCCTGTTCTCTAATTATCTTTCTATCCCACTAAAATGTGACTTTCTTAAAAGAAGGGCTCTGTCCTGAATATCTTAATGTGTACAGTACCAGACCCAAGCAGGCATCAAAAGTCATAGAAAATGAGGAAGGCAACTTCACAACCAGAGACACAGACACGAGCTGTGGAGACTAAATATGCAAGATATGACAGTGAATGGTGGAAGATAAAAGTGCTCCAGATTCATTGTGGAGTATCCTGCCACATTCCCAAGGTTTTCCTGATCCCACAGTTAACTGTAGACCTCCCAGATTACAGAAAATTTCCTGCTGCTGTGTTCCATTGCCACTGTAAAAGTAACCTGCCTTCCCTTCTTGTCTTGCTTCCCTCCTTCTGTCAGACAAATCAAACTTCCTTTCTCCTGTTGAATGTCGTGGCTGCTGAATCAGCAGGTTCTCTCCCTTTCTCTTTCCCCACAGGGGCCTGTGTTTTCCATTCTCACTGCCCTAGTCCTACTCACATCTCCTGAAAAAGAACAGAACAAGAGGTAAAACAAGGCAAGAAGTGTCTTTCCAAAAAGATGAACACAATGACATCCCACGTCAATGCTATCAGTCAACATGCATGGACCGAATGCTCCTTTCAAAAGACATAGGTTTGCTGAATCGATAAAAGAAATACAACCTGATTATCTGCTATCTGCAGGAAACATGTCTAAACCACAAGGTTGCACAAAGACTCATCGTGAAAGGATGGAAAAAATATTCCACAGAAATGTAAATCATAAAAGACCAGGTGTAGCCTTTCTTATATAAGATAAAATTGATGTTAAGCCAACAAAAGTAAAGAAAGATAAAGAGGGATATAGGGATTCAGAAGATGGCTGACAAGAGACTTTGGATGCCAGAGCATCTCAGTAAGACGGAGAAGTTTTAGATGAAAGCGAAAAAAATGAAGAAACAGACAACATAGATTAGGTTTGGGTCTGAAGGAAGGGCACCAGAACCTTCGGGAGACTCCACGGGAAAAAGCTGCAGAGTAAAACAAGAAGGAGCTAGGTGTTGGCAAAAATCAACCCTCAAGAGGCTTGAATTCCAGGCAGAAGAGTAAGTGGAGTGATTTGATTCTTCCTGCTTTCCATCACTGACAGTGTGTTCCCTAGCTGCTAGAGAGACTTTCTGACCACACAAGAGACTTTCTGACCACGAGGATGCTGCTGCCAGCGAACTAGGAACTTCCTGTGGACAGAGCCCCAGGCTCCCAGCCCCTGGAGGGTGCTACCCACCCCACAAATCTGAGTCAGGATGGCATGCAGCATGTTGCTTCAATACACGCCATACACCTTTGTGCTTTCCAGGGAGCTTCAACTCCTCAGATTTGGTCCTGCTTCTTCCCACGCAGACATTCCCCAATTCCTTCCCAGACTGCAGGAGCCACAGGGATCCAGTGGCTCCCAGGTGATCTCTGTGACTCAAGTTTCGACATTCTGGGCAGATTGCCTCCCAGGGAGAGGTTTGGAGATGACCAGAGGGCTAGCATTCCTCCATCCAGACTCTATTCCTCCCCATTATCTCCCTCAACCATGGCTACCAAGAGAGATAATTGAACCACCACACCAAGGCTTCCACAGAGAGTGGGACTTAGGCCTTTCCTTTGTGGTCCTGCAGTAGACTGAGGGAAACACTCTCTGTAAGCTCTCTGCTCACTGGCCTTCCCTGATGCAGCTTGTCTGGCATTCCAACAGAGCAGGATGTGCCCAAATGTGGAGGGACATTGATCCTGCTTGGGCACCCTATGGGCGACTCAGGAGTAGTGTGTTTCTCCCTGACATGGTCAGGGATTGATCTTATGGGACTCAGGGCCAGGTTCACAGTACAGATCCTGTACCAGGAGGACTCAATAGTGTTGCTCGTGGGCACAGAGGGGAGATTTGTGAATTGATCCTGGGAGGCGAGGGAGCCTGTGTGGGAAGACCTTGGGGGAGAATGCAGTGTGGGTCCTAGCTACAGCATGATCATGGGGCACTTCTTGCCCCATGAGAGGGCCTAACTGTCAGCTTAGGCTAAGATCCTGGGCCAGAAACCTCACAGCCTGGAGCACAGTCATGGGGGAGCTCAGCTGGCTTGGGCTCCTGCCTGCTGGCAGACACCAGGAAGAGACCACAAAGCAGATGAGGGAGGAAAGAAGCCCACTCCAGACTGCCAGAGTGTGAATCTCAGATGACCCTGCTGGCACAGGCAGACTTTCTGGTTAAGTGGGGGCCACTTCAGCCCCTTCTTGGCAGCTCTGCCCAGAAGCTGGGAGCAGATATTTGACCCCTGCCAAAACAGCTACCTTGCCAATTTTTGTAGAGCCTGAGGGCAAGCACACCCAACCCAGTCCCACCTGGCTGCACTCCCCCACCAGCCTCTGCTGTGGCAGAGAAGAAGCACTCACCTGGAATTTCCAGGGCACCACACACCACCTGTGGCATTCAACTGCTTCTCCTGAGGGACTAGAGCCAGTCAAGGAACCAAGAACAACACTGCACCTTATTCACTACAGCAAGCACCACCTACTAACAGGGAGGTCAATTTGCACACCCTTTCCAGCACTTGCTGACTATGTTTTACAGGGTGTGTGGGGGTCCAAGGAGTGCCAATTTGGGGAAGCACATACCCCTTCCCATGGAAAAACTGTGCTACTGGATAAGGTTGGAAAGATCCCAGCCCAGGGGCATAGAGTACCAGCATTTAGGCCCCTCCCCATGAACAGCCCTCTAGGATTGGAAAGCTTGTCCTGATTCTCCTATCAGAAGCTCCCCATAGTGGCTGAAAAAATAATCTCTGAGCCCTGCTAAGGCTTTGAAAAGTCATTCAGGCTCCCCCAAAATAGCCACGAACTACTTTGCTCTGCCCACACCTCAGTGGTGGTGGAGATCAAGAAACCCCCTGGGAGCTACAGGGCCCCTCCTAAGGCTTGGGGCACTCACATACTCCCCATGATGGACCACAGTCTACCACAAGCACAAAAGAACACCTCAGCCAGTGGCTCTTTCACACAAACATCAACCAATGACAGGGACAAGAAACATATAGCTCATCATAGCATCCTCCAACTCAAGCAAATAGGGTGAAGCTTATTGATACTCAAAAGTACCACCTGCCATATCAGAGATTAAATTGGGGGACCCAACACAATTCACACTGCTGTGAAGAGGTGAAGACATCATGACGGAGGCAAACCAAGAAGTTCATCAAATCTGCTTGGACACGTCATAGAAAACTCGGGACCAGCACTCTTCTCCCTGTCATGGTCACGGGTTGATCTTCAGAGTCCCAGGGACAGGCCAGCAAGCCAGACCAAATACCTCCAAGACTTGGTTGAGAGGCTAGATGAGAAGAAATTAGCAAAAGACCTCCATAAATATAAAAAATCAGAGTGAAAGGACACCACCAAAGGAAACAACATGTTTCCAATAGATAACAAGGAAAAGGAAAATATCAAAATGATAGATAGTTTTATACTATAAAGAAGCTCAAAACAAAAGAGAGAAAATTGAAACCCAACACAAAGAAACTACAAAAACACTGCAGAAAATGAATGGAAAATTCACTACAGAAATGGAATTAAAAAAATCAAAGAGTATATATATATGCATGCACAAAGAGTGCAATGCACACCATCTGAGAGATGGACACGCTTGGGACTGGAACTTGGGGGGAAGGGGGGAAGGGCAATATACGTAACCTAAACATCTTTACCCCTATAATAACAAACAATAAAAAAATTTTAAAAAAAGAGTTACCCCCATAATATGCTGAAATAAAACAAAAATTTAAAAAAAATCAAAGAGAACTTCTTAAAATGAAAAATTCATTCAAGGAAATGCAAAACAGAGTGGAAAGCTTTAAGAATAGGCTGCATCATGTAGAAGAAAGAATCTTAGAGTTTGATGGCATCACTTTTAAATTAAACAATTCAGTCAAAGATAAATAACAGAGCAATAAGAAGAATGAACAAAGACTACAAGAAGGATGAGATTATGTAAAGAGGCCTAAAATAAGAATCCCTGGGCATGCAGAAAAAAACACATAAGGATTGGGAAACCTATTTGAGAGAATAATTGAGGAAAACTTCTCTGGTCTAGCTAGAAAATTAGATAACAAGGAACAGGAAGCTCAATGGACACCTGGAAGATTCATCACAAAGAGGAAGTCACCACGATATGCAGTCAACAGACTGGCCAAAGTTAACACAAAGGAGAAACTCCTATGAGCTATAATGTCAAAACATCAGGTAACTTACCAAGGGAAACCCATGAGACTAACTGCAGAATTCTCAACTGAGACCTTATAAGCCAGAAGGGATTGGGTGCCGGGAGTTAGCTATTCTCCTACAAAAACAGGCTCCAAGGCAGGATCATCACAAGGGAATTGGAAATAATAGGAAATAAAGAAATAATATAGATGGAGAAATGATAGAGATGGAGACAAAGTGCAGTTTAAATGAGGGGGAGTTAGGGATCCTCCAGCATTCCCATGAGCTGTGATGCCATGAATGAAATCCCACATCAGTATTTATTATTACAGCAAATAGTTTTCTTTGGTTAAAGTATTACATGTACAGCTCATTTTTTGAGGTTTCCTGGGGAAACTTGCCTATTTGTGTCTACAAGAATAGACGGTTATGCAATTTTTCTAAGATAGGCATGTTAAGCCCTAAGTTAGAAACAGACCTAGCTGAGCATATAAATTAAAGATAAAATGTATAAAATGAGAACACTGAGTCTGTGTAATACTCTAATCTACTTCTTCTAAACACAGAGACGTGTAGTCCAGAGTGAAGCAGGAATAGCCTTGAAGTCTAGGAGAGGTCCAGCTGCACGTTATCTGCTGGGCAGGCATTTTAATCAGCTTCTCTGCCAAGGACCCAAACCGAGGTTCTGCCTTGCAAAAAAGCTCAAGATGAGGGCCGGCAGCAAAGAAGAAACGTTGCTTTGCAAGCATCCTCTGACAGTGCCTCCCTTGTTGGAAGCAGCTTCTGTTCTGTGAACTAATATGTCCACAGATTCCTTCAAGACAAAGCCCCACAAAACTCCTGAAACCTATCACATCCCTTAGCCTGTTTTCCAACAATTGGGGCACAATTCTCAGTTTTCTCAAAAAGAAAAATTGTCAGCTTAGAATTTTGTACACTGCAAAACTAAGTTTCTTATATGAGGGAGAAATAAAGACTTTCTCAGACAAGCAAACACTGAGGGAAATCGTAAAGACCAGACCTGCCCTACAGGATGTATTCCGATCTGCATTATATATCAAACAGCACAATAGACATTCACTGGTGTAAAATCACCCCAAAACTAAAGCTCAGCACCCGTATACCATAATGGCTCAAGAACTAAAACAAAGCAATAAGGTTCTACCCAACAGGATGAATGGAAATCCACCCCAGTTACCAATTCTTTCAATAAACGTGAAGGTCTTCAGTGCCCTACTCAAGAGACATAGGCTGGATGGCTGGATAAAAAAAAGTACAAGTCACACACCTGCTGTCTCCAGGCACGGCATATTACCCACAAAGCCACTTTCACACAAGGCAAAAAGTTGGAAAACAATCTTCCAGGCAAATGGAAAACAAAAGAAAGCTGGGGTAGCTATTCTTATATCAGATAACATAAACTTAAAAATATCAAAAGTAAAGACAGACAAAGATAGTCATTATGTAATAATGGAGGGAAAAATCCAAAAAGAAGACTTAACGGTTCTTAATATTTATGCACCCAACATGGGAGCACTTGGATATGTAAAGCAAAGGCTGTTTGATCTAAATTACATGATAAACAGTAATGCCACAGTAGCTGAGGATTGCAACACCCCAACGACTGAACTGGATATATCCTAAAAGCAGAAAATAAGCAAAAAAAAAAAATGGATTTAAATAGAGCTCTAGAACAAATGAGTCTAACAGACAACTACAGAGCATTAAACCCAAATGAATATAATATGCAATCTTCTCATCAGTTCATGGAACTTTTTCTAAAATCGATGACATCCTAGGCCACAAATCAGGTCTCAACAAATTTAAAAAATTAGATATTATACCATGTATATTCTCAGACCTCAGGGGAATTAAATTAGAGATCTATTAGAACAGAAACACTCACCACTTCAGAAACTCATGGAAAGTAAACAATCTATAGCTGAATAATTATTCTGTCAAGGGAGAGATCCAGATGGAAATCAAAAGATTCTTCAAACTATATGATAACAGGGACAAAAGGCATCAACATCTGTGGGATACAGCAAAAGCATTCCTGAGAGAAAAACTAATAGCATTAAATGCTCACGTCCAAAAGACAGAAAGCTTACAAATCAACAAAATTACAAAGCATCTCAAGGAACTGGAAAAGAAGAGCAAATCAATCCTAGACCTACCAGAAGAAAAGAAATAACTGAGATTGGAACAGAATTAAAAGACATTTAGAAGAAAAGAACTATACAGAAAGCTAATAAAATCAATAGTTGTTTTTTTGAAAACATAAACAAAATTGAAAGCCCTCTTGGTAGATTGACAAGAACTAGAAAGGAAAGGACTATAATAAACTCAAGTAGAAATGAAAAAGGAGAGGCCACTACAGACATCACAGAAAGACAAAACATTACCTTTGAGCACTGTAAAAATCTATATGCCCCCAAACTGCAAAACATGGAGGAAATGGACAAATTCTTCAAAACACACAACCTCCCTAGGCTCAGTCAGGAAGAAATAGAATACCTGAATAGACCAATATCAAGCAAAGAAATTGAAGCAGTAATTAAAAACCTTCCAACAGCAAAAAAAAAGTGCCAGACCATTTGGGTTCACAACTGAATTTTACCAAACTTACGAAGAACTCATACCTATTCTGTGGAAATTATTTCACAATGTTGAGAAGGATGGTATCCTCTCCACCTCATTCTACTAAGCCAATATCATCTTGATACCAAAGCCAAGATAGGACACAAGAAAAAAAGAAAACTACAAACCAACATCTCTCATGAATATAGATGTAAAAATCCTCAAAAAACTTAGCAAACAGAACCCAACAGCACAGCAAAAAAGTAATTCATCATGACCAGGTGGGTTTTATCCCAGAGATGCAAGGATGGTTTAATATACACAAATCTATAAATGCAATTCACCACATAAATAAAAACAAGAACAAAGACCATCTGATTCTCTCCATAGATGCAGAAAAAGCATTTGGCAAAAGCCATCAGACTTTTATGATAAAAGCTTTTTTTTATAGTACTCAAAGATAATGGCATAGATGAGTCATACCTTAAAATTATTGAAGCCATACATGACAAACCCACAGCCAATATCATAGTGAATGGGGAAAAATTGAAAGCATTCCTGCTTAGAACTGGAACTAGACAAGGTGGACCACAATCTCCACTTCTATTCAACATAGTGCTGGAAGTCCTTGCCAGAGCAATCAAACAGGAGAGGGGAATTAAGGGTGTCCAAATGTGGGCAGAGGAGGCCAAACTCTCACTCTTTGCTGACCATCTGATATTACATCTAGAAAATCCCTAGGATTCAACCAAGACACTACCGGAATTGATAAATGAGTTCAGTAAAGTCTGTGGATACGAAATGAATGAACACAAATCTGTGGCATTCATATACACAAATAACAGTCAAGACAAAAATTAAATCAAGGACACAACACCTTTCATAACAGCATCAAAGAAAATTAAATATTTAGGAATATGTTTCATGAAGGAGGTGAGAGACCTATATAGGGAGAACTATGAAACATTGAGAAAAGAAATTGTAGAAGATGTAAACAGATGGAAAACCCTACCATGCTCATGGATTGGCAGAATCAATATTGTTAAAATGTCCATACTACCTCAAGTGATCTACAGAATTCATGAAATCCCTCTCAAAATACCATCGTCATTTTACAGATTTAGAAAAAATAATTCTATGCTTCATATAGAACCAGAGAAGTCCTCGTATAGCCAAAGAAATCTTAAGCAAAAAGAACAAATTGGGAGGCATCAGTCTACCAGACTTCAAGTTTTACTACAGGGCCATGGTAACCAAAGAAGCATGGGACTTGCATAAGAACAGGGATATAGACCTTTGGTCTTAGATTTTCTGTTCTAATTTACCAGTCTTTCTCTCTTTACTTTATCAATTTTAGAAGTTTCCATTGACATATCCTCAACCTCAATAGTTGTTTGCAGTATACTAATTAGCCCTTGAAAGAATTCCCATTTCTCTGGTTATATTACCCATGCATTTTTTCATGACATCTACTTCTCCCTTAGAGCCTTTAACATGTTAATTGTAGCTTCTTTAAATGCCTGGTCTGATAATGCCAACATCCCTGACATATCTGAGTTTTGTTCTGATGCTTGATCTGTCTCTTCACTGGTTTTTGCATTATAGGAGGCCTTCTATTAATAATTTTATGTTGAATGCCAGATATGATGTACTAAAAGAAACTGCTGTAAGTAGGCCTTTAATGATGTGGCAGCACAAAATGTTGGGGAAAGGGCAATATCCTACACTTCAATGATTAGGTCTCAGTCTTCTAGTGAGCATTTCCCTCTGGAACCACTTAGGTAAGGTAGGAAGGTTAGAAGGATCTGGAGTTAACTATTTACCTTCCCCCACATCCATTAGGCTCTTATAAAGTCCCAGTAGGTAGCTTTTGGTAAAATAATTTCTCTTGAAAGCAGATCTTATTAAGGACAGAAATGCTCAAAATGGCTACTTCCCTCCTTCCCCTACTGGACTCCAATCTTCACTGTGAGAACTTGGTAGAATTTCTGAAGGTAAAATTCACAAAAGTGAATTACACAAGCTTACAATTAGAAAAGACAGAGTAAAGAGTTATTAATAATAAGTAAAATCTAGCTAAATCATTTGATAACCTGGTAATTCTTCTGTATTTTGTAGAATTATGCATTAGCACATTTTCTTAAAATATATGTCAATATAGTAAGTAGTCAGCAATGTTAGAAACCACATACTGAGAGTTTTAAAATATTCCTGTGTTTAGAGGGACAAGCCAGTTGATGAGGGATGCATTAAGAGATGTTGAGGCAATTAAAACCATAGATAACCATCATTACTATCAGAAATGTAGGCGTCAGAACTATAGGCCCTGGAAAACTCCTCAGACATGTCAATGATGTTGACCACAAAAATATAGACTAATAGACTGAAAGCACATATCACTTTTTCATGCTCCATAAGGTTGTGATGAGATCATTCCCACCATGTCCACTTCACCAAGTATTCCTTGTTGAAATGTGCTAGAATAGATATCCATGGTTGCACTATGGAAA
>RJWJ010049858.1:0-10104 GCA_004363605.1 Indri indri | reverse complement strand
TTATTATTCATCAAGAAAATGCAAATTAAAAACACAATAATATAAGAGCATACACTCACATGAATGTCTAAAATTTAAATGGTTGACAACACCCAGTACATTTCCAAGAATTTGGAGAAAATAGAAGCTATTTTTATAACACCCCTAAACTGGAAACACTAGTTAATGTTCATCAATAGGCTAATGGATAATGACGTGAATGTACTATAAACAGCTGATATATGCAATAACATAAATGAATCTCAAAATGTGTTGAGTGAAAGAAGCCAGAAAAGTAACAGTATATGATTTATTTTATATGAAGATCAACAGCACAAAAAAATTGATGTGTTAGGCTTGTTGATTGGAAAGTTGCACAGGGAATGATAAAAGTTTTCTCCATTTTTTTTTTTAAATTGGGGTAGTGGTTACAAAGATGTATATTTAAGACAAATTCACTGAGTTATGCAATTAAGATTTGTGCATTTTACTGCATCTAAATTATAATTCGTTAACAATTAGACTAAATAAAAAAGAAATACATGTTGAAAGAATAGGAAAATTATTAACACAAAAAAAATATGTGTTCAAAATAGGCTGTAATATATTTTTCCTGTAGAACCATATTTTTCTCAATTGATTTAACGTATTAATGCTGCATATTGTTTCAAAACAGTAATTATGTTAAAGAACAAATATAAATATATTGCAGAATTTCATGCCAAAATTTTAAACTCTTATTAACTTAACTGAAGAAAGGAAAAAGCCATGATTTTCACTCTACAAACAACAGAATTGCCCTAAAGGCAAGCTATTGCAAACATTATGTTATAGTCTGGACAGCAGTTATGAACCTTTAATAATAGCAAGATGACCTTCCCTTCTGGTTTTTGAGATAAACAGCTTAACATCCTAAAAGAAGTCACGCGAATGCTTATCTTAGATAGTGGCAAAAATGGAGCATATTTGTAAACCATTTTTTGTATGTTTCACATTCTTTTCTATGGTTTTCAAATTCTGTCATTTTTATTCTCACTGTGTCTCTCATTTTCACTCCCTACATCTCAATTCCCAGGGGCACATCATAATTTAAGCCCTTGAACATTTCTCATGGAGAGTGAAGATGGTGTAATATTAAAGAAGCATGATGACTCTCCCCCAAATTATTATTTGATTTTACTTTCAATAATGGGATCCACAGACTGAAAGGTCTTTCAACTGATCTAACTAAGCTTTTATTGTGACCCATGATATTAAACCTCTTCCAAATTTTATTCCGCACCTTCTTCACATGTATTCTCCTTTAAATGCTCATAATATTGTTTTCCCAACTTTTTTCTCTATCACTTTTCTCATGGTCCACTCAAACAAACTCTACCATTCAAGTCAAAGACTTCCTTGTATTTTCTACCAGTGCTTTTTCTTGGATTTGTCTCATGGCATGGACTTAATATGTACCTATTGTTGACAGGTGGTACAAATATAGAATAACCTAAGCTTCTAGAAATGTCTGTTTGCTTCTCCAAGTCCATGTTCCACGTTTGCCACCAGGATCTTTGTCTTAGAAGTCTGACCTCTTTAACCTCTTTAACTGTATCATTCACATACCCTCACTCTCTAGCTTCTGGTTGGATTTTGCAGGTAACTCTTATTGGCTGGATATCGATGAGTTAGACTGAAAAACAGATGGAGTGTTTGCCTTTGGGATATTGCAGTGGGTGAGTCCCTCTCTCTAACATCATCATGGTCAGGTCTCTCTTCCCCCTCAACTATAATTTTTGCTGAATTCTGTTAATAGCTGCCTCCTCCTGCTTCTTCAGACCAAAGGAGGATAGAAGCTTCCAGCCATTTCTAGTCTCAGGATTCTTCATCTTTCCTTGTGGGTTCCTGAGACTTGCCGATACCCTTTCAAATGATCTCTTTATAGAATTCTCTCTGCTCTCCTCTTTTGGTATGCCATCTCCATCAATCTTGACAAATACACCTGTTTAGTGTAGAGAAAATGAATCTTACATCTGTGACCATCTCAGAGGACATGACTGTTTATCTCAGTTTTAAAGTAATTTGTGTCTTTTGCATTTCTAGAGTTGTGGGTTTAGATTCCAGATTCATTGACAATTTGAATCATAAACCAGAAGGGACCTTAGTGATCATGTAATATAACACTGATTTCTAGCTATATTCATTGGAACCAGGCAGGAGCCTAGGCTTGGTTGATGGAGGGGCTGAACAGGCAGGACTCTGGCATCACATGCAACTCCCTCTGTGTGAACAGCTCCACTCTTATCTGTTGTGTAGCTTGAGCTTTTACAAATATTTGCATTTGAAGGCAGAATTATGCTTTAAAAAACTTGAAAACTACTTAAATTGTCTAATATTTTTATTTTACAGGTGAGAAAACCAAAGATAAAATTTAGGATTGACCATTCCTGAAAACCAAAAATAGGTGAGTGGTTTCTTCAGTTTGGAGCTTTGATTTCAGTAGGTTACGTGATCTCATTAGCACCTAATAATCCATGTGAAGTTGGGATTATTTATTGTTTTGGGCTTTATTGTGTCACCTCCGAAATTTGTGTGTCGATGTCCTCTAGTACAACAGATTGTGACTGTGTTTGGAGACAGGGCCTTTCAAAGGTTAAATGAGGTTATCAGGGTGGGCCTTAATCCAATATGACTAGTGTCCTTATAAGAGGAGGAAATTAGGACGCAGACATGGGGAAGACCACATGAGGATGCAGCAAGAAGGCAGCCATTAACAAGACAAAGAAAGAGGGCTCAGGAGAAACCAACTCTGCCTATACATGATAATGATCTTGATCTTTCCCACAGCCTCCAGAATGTGAGAAAATAAATTTCTGTCATTTAAACCACCTAATCTATGGTAATTCATTATGCAACCTGGACCAACTATGACATTTGTATCCCCATTTTACAGTGGAAGAGACAGGCCCAGAGAGGACCAAACTCAACCTAGGTCTTTTTATACTACTTCTCATGCTCTTTCTATCCCACGGCACTACCTACCTGGACCCATGTGCCTTATGGGGCCTCCGTAAGGCAGGAGACAGTAAAGGGACCAAGGGTTTTCAGTAAAAGCAAAATTAGGAAACACTAGATTTGGAACCAGAAGGGGTAGGTCTGAGTCCTAGCTCAGTCACTTAAGATTGTACATGTTGGGTAAGACCAACACCTTTCAAAGTATCAGTTTTCTAATCAGGAAAAGAGCACAATAAAACAAACATTTGTGCAGTATTACTATGTTCCAGACCCTGTCCTACATATTAACTCATGTAATCTTTACAATTAGCTTCCCTGTTTCACAGACGAGCAAGTTATTTAACCAGTCTGTACCTCAGTTTCTGAAGGCTGCACAGCTAATAAGTGTTGGAGCCTGAGTTCAAATCCAGTCTGTCCCCGCAGAGTCCACATTAATAACTTCTATGTGGTGCCTTGCAGCATTATTGTGTGATAATGTTTGGTCTCAGTTTCAGACAATAACAGAAAGGGCTTGGGGCTATCTTTACTCTCCTAGAGACAACAAATCAACAAATCTCAGCACTTCCACACTATAGCAGCCCTCTCGACTCATCACGGATCAGAGACATTTCAATCCATTCAAATTGGAGTGAATAGACTTGGAGGCAGAAAAAAAGAGAGAAACAGAATTAGCCAAGAATGAATGGTTGTTTAGAGTGGTTGAAATTAGGAACAAAATGTGGCACATAGAAAAAAATTACATTGTATCCCCTACACACATGACCTACACACTTGTCTAAAAGTTGAGCTACAAATACTGAGAAAGCAAACAATTCCACCCTGAAATAAAGACAAAGCACTTAGGAGGACATTCCGATGGATGTGTGGAATGGTGAAGGAGAAGAGTGAAATTTTAGGTCTGAGCTCTTCTCAGACTTTTCAAATAAATACCAATATATTCCAAAATAACCACCAATACAGAAACAGTTTATAGCCATGAAAACAATATGGACTTACTTTTCCAACCAGCCACCAAGGTTAAGATTATGAGATTTTCGTGCTTGAATTCCTGAGATTATTTTAGGAGTTTCACAGATTAATCCTGCTACTACCTAGAGATTCATGGGATTAGCATTAGTATGAAGACTCACTAGGCCTTCTCCTGGAAGGAATGGTGCATGCAATGAACTATGTCATTTAAGGACCTCTGGACACAAATATAAAAATAGTAAATGACAGTTGATGTTTATCAAATGCTTATTGTACATCAAAATAGCTACCTTATTCTCATTATGTCATTCAATTATGACTCTTTCTACCATCCGTCCCCAATAAAAGTAATAAAAGCTCACTCCAAGCTCTGGGGATTTTACTGCATTTGAGTATATAATTTTACACTGTAATGTTTGGCCCTTTAGTTGACAGCCGTCAAGACAATGAGAGAATGAAAAGGGCGTGTACCAATATATCTTTGAAGTTTATTCACTGGAAACATTTTATTCTTCTAATTATTAATAAATCTGTCACCCCGAATTGATTAATTTTCTTCATGGTGAAGAGACTTATGAAGAGGATTCCTTTTGTTAGCACTTGCTGAACACTCACTGAATATCTGATATGTGTAAGACACTGTCTATCAGCCATAAAAAGATGAACTGGGTACAACTTGTGCCCTCAAAAAGCTCCAAACATGAACATGAACAAAGTGACCATACAGACAGTGTTACCTAGGTCCCAGAATTTAGTACATGAAGGACTCTTGGAAACGACCTAATCCATCCTGCTCATTTTCTACATGAAACCCAACTATAAGTGATGTATGCAAGTCCCAGGTCTCCTGAATTCATGGAGTTGCTCATTAGTTTAATATTTAAAATTTAAATGGTTAGTGGTCCCCATCCCATGTATTGAAGGAGTAGAGTGTTTTGCCCAATGTCTGCAATTTGGCAGAGATTTAAATTTTTATGATTCCATTCCACTCCAGTTTCATGTTCCTAAGAACATTTGGTCTTATCCACATTTTCCCTCCTGAGGGCATTCTTTCCTCTTGTCTCTGAGATGTTTAAGACATGAAGCACAGACCCTGTCTGTGATGTCTCTGAAGCATCATCCACATGAGGTGATCTGTTGTTGTAGGAGGGGGGTGTGTAAAGGGGAAGATACACTGTAGCACCCCAAACCACATGTAATTTAGGAGGCTGATGCCTTATCCATCAGGCCACTGGGGCTTCTTCAAACCACATACAATTTAATAGTAAGCATTACAGTTCATAAAAGTCAATTGGACATCCCCTACATGAAGAAATTATGTGGAAGAGATAGCATGAGTTGAGCCTGGAGGAACAATGGGATTTATTCAGCTAGAAATTATGGGGAGGAGCATTCAAAGAGGAAACATTAGAAGCAGAGGTACAAATAGGGGATGGGGCACAAAGATCTTTCATGAAAATATCTTTCTTGCTTGTCCATGACAACTCTGACATATACACTGTTCATCTGGCCACAACAGGGCCAAACTTTCTCAGGAAATAGTGGTTTGGCTCAATTGAATATGCACAAGTGAGTACTGTGGATAAAACCTAGAGAGGTGGCTTGGGGAAAATAATGGCAAGCTAGCCAAATTTAATTTGCATGGAATTTGGTAGCCATATGGAAGCCTGTGAATGTTTTTGGGCAGTGGAGTTTCATGATCAAACCTGGGTTGCTGGAAGATTAATATGGGAATAATGTGTGTGATGAATTATAACAAGGAGAGGTGAAGGAGGGAAGGCCAGCTCATGTGAGCAGTGGGATGCGCTCCCCAGGTGAGGCAGTGCTGCTGGGAGCGTTGTTCGTAGACAGCCTCCAGTTGTCAGACTTGCCATGGATTGCCTCACCTGCAGAGAGTTATCTCGGCCAAGGTCAGGCCTCTTGCAGTAGCAGCTCACCTCCTCAATGACTTAGCTATGTATGAATATAAAGGCCTGAAAATACTGGCCCAACTCAGGATATCCCTGAAGGGTTATTCTAGCTTCTGAGTTTCCCCTGGAATTGATGGTGGGCTTGGACCTCACAGTAGCCTGAATTCTCTGTTTACTCAGGTTCCTTCATCTCTCTTCCATGGGTGTTGATCCCAAGGACACTCCTTAATAAATATCTTTTACCCTAAAGTCCATCTCAGAGTCTGTTTTCCAGGAAATCCAATCTGTGACATTAGTTAGAATGTGATTACATTCATTTGGGTGAGGGGCAATGAGGGTTTAAATTAGAGCTCTGTCATCTGCAGTAGAAAGGTCAGACATAAGGGAGTCAGTCCCTCCATGGAACAGCTTTGCTGTCATGTAAATGCCTTGGGGATTCTGTAATTAGGATTCACCAGGACCAAGTCTCTGTGACTGCAGAAATGATTCAGCCTAGTTCATTCAAAGCATATGTGAAAACATGAATGAGTGAATAAATCAATGAATGCATCAGTGGATGAATCAATAAGTGAAACAGATGTGGTAAGTCTATTTATAGTGCCATGAAAAGAGTAGGTCCAGAAATACTGATTCTACTGTTTGTAGGACTATAGTAACAAGCCATAGAGAAGCTAACTGGCTGTCTTTGTTGTCACATCTGATTCTGCTGTACTTGTAAATACAAAGACTGTGATGAAAAAAGCGGCGCAGAGCATTTTCAATGAAGTATTTCTTGTGCTACAATTTCAAGTCCCATGAATGCTAATCAGGGATTTGAGATACCCTAAATAGGTACATCTTAGTCCACTGCCAGCTGGGAAACATTAAATGATCCTTTGTTTTCCATTTAAGGCACCAGATTTATAAAAGTATGCACTGAAGCTTCACCTAACCAGACCCAAATATTTGTAATCATAAATCAGCCAGGACTTTTTTTTTGACATTTTGATTTTATGAGCTAATAAAAAATAGAACAAGATGATAAAAAGAATTTATAGCGAATGAGCTAATTCATCTCTTTCTATTAAACATAGAGAGCAAATAAAACCTGGATAATTTTAAAAACTATTATCTGGGTACTGGCTAATTGGTTTTTTATCCTGTGAAGAAAAGACAGTTTAGGTGATGGCTAATATCTACACTGATGCAGGCAGCTTTCTACCCTGAGTATGTCAGTAGCTCAGACATAATAATCCTTAGACACTAAAATATACCTAATCTCCAAAGAAAATTCATTTTTGCTCAATATATATTATCCTTATCAAGGACATTTTATTAATCCCACAAATATTAATTGAGGACTAACCATGTACCAAATACCATGCTAAGCAGGAGAACCTAAGGTTATGAAAGAATCAAGTCACCCAAGGAAAAAGAAAGGAAGATGGAGAAGGGGAAGGAGGAAAAAAGAGAAGCTGTCTAGAAGGAAGGGACTCCTGGCAGGGTCACAATTCCTGAGAATTAAAATAACATGAGAATCAAAAATCATTCATTACATTTAGTATCTTGCACATTATAAGTAACTTTTGGAAAGCAGTTTCTGCAGGGTGGAGGCGAGAACGTGGAGGGTCCACACTGAGGGAAGGAGGTGGACACAGCAGGCTCTGAGTAGCTTTCGGGGAACTTGATGTGAAGCAAAGGATGAAGGTGGGACTGTGACTTGGGGGAAGCAACCAAGCAGAGGAAGAAGGTTTCTTTTCCAGATGTGAGAGAACTGATCTCACATCTTGAGAGGAAAAAACTGCTAGAGAGAAAAATGAGGAAAATACAGGGGAGAGATGAGATAAATGAAGTGGGGTCTCCCTGGAGGATGCCTGGGATGAGACTTTGAAGAGAGGGTTGGGATTGGGTTTGGATAATGGCCGCAGTAACAGCAATAATAGTAACTAGTAAGTATTGATCCTCATGTGCTGTACCTGCCTAAGGATTATATATATATTTTTAATCTTCCCTCCAAACATTGTTAGATGTATATAATTATTACCTCATTTTTTTTTTTTTTTTTTGAGAAAGAGTCTCACTCTGTTGCCTGGGCTAGAGTGCCGTGGCATCAGCCTAGCTCACAGCAACCTCAAACTCCTGGGCTCAAGCGATCCTCCTGCCTCAGCCTCCAAAGTAGCTGGGACTACAGGCATGTGTCACCATGCCCGGCTAATTTTTTCTCTCTCTGTATATATTTAGTTGTCCAGATCATTTCTTTCTATTTTTTAGTAGAGATGGGGTCTCGCTCTTGCTCAGGCTAGTCTCGAACTCCTGACCTTGAGCGATCCACCCGCCTCGGCCTCCCAGAGTGCTAGGATTACAGGCGTGAGCCACCGCGCCCATCCTACCTCGCTTTTTATAGGTTAGGAAAGTGAGACACGAAAAGGGGTTGTGTAGATGCAGGTAGGTTCGTAGGTGGGGAAGGAAGTCACAGTTTTTGGTATGGTGGCCTCACTTTGGCCTGGTAAAGCAGAAAGTGAATAAATCTACTGAAATGAGGAGAAGGCTGATACAGTAAAGGATTGAAATTGAATTGCGAAGGTTGGAAATAGTTATAAAGGCTTTGAGAGTGACCTCCAACTAGAAATCGCAGGAGGCTTCTGAGCAGCTTTGAGGAACCAGCTGAGGTTTAAGAGCATGCATTTCTACAAGTTCTAATCAACTGCGCAAATTTCTCCAGCTGCACTTGGCTCCTAGGAGCAGAGGAGGTGGACACTTGGTATTGACACCAGGATAACAGTCTTTCTCTGCACCTCTAAGAGCTTCCAGCATCTGGTGGACATCAGTGTTCACATGAAGGCCCATATAATATCCCATTATCAAAGTTCCTTGAGCCCCACTATTCCAATTGCTTTCTTCTCCTCTCCATTTCATTCAGTCACTCCTGACCATTTTATGAAGCTTATTATGAACCTTATTGAGACGACATATATTCTGAGACCTCATTAAGACTATTGGTACTTATGCTGCCTCTAAGTTTACAAACACACACACACACACACACACACACACACACACACACACGACTATCATCACTTAGATCCTTTATCTTTTCCCAAACTATGAGATTCCCCCTATCCAACCCTGATCTCAAGATTAATCATTTTAAACATTTACTTATGCTATTCAAATTACTGCTTCCTTATGTCCTATGTCCTTGCACACATTTGTCTCTCTGTCTTGTATATATATTTCTATTTTCTTTGCCTGGCAAAAGCTGTCCCATATTTCAAATGAAGCTCAGTGTCAGCTCCTCTAGGAAGCCCTCCCTGACTCCCCTCATCCCTAAGGATTTTTTAGTTATTTATCTCCCATCGGCTCCCTCCCATGGCACTCTGCACGATGCCTCGCATCCTGCAAAGTGATTATTAAGTTTGTTTTCTGGTCTTCCACACAACTAAATTATGAGGTTCTTGAAGCTAGTGATTGTGTTTTTATTTAATGTCTGTATGCATAGAACTTAGCATAGTGACTTAAATAGAGCAATTGCTTAACAAACTCTTGAAAGATGTAATCAATTTCTTTTTAATATTAATTCAAGACTGCACAACTGTTTCTCTACTCAACATTTCCTAACACCTTGAAAATAAAATTCTGAATGCAGACACACATTCACTGTGTAAGGATTTAATGGGATTAGACTAATATATACTAATTTGTAGTGATCTATGTAAGCATTCAGAAGCCTCGATGCTGTATTTATCCTCTTATTTATGATTTCTTAGACAGCGATGCATCCCATGACATTTCTGAGAACGTATCTCAATATTAACATGAGTGATGTTAGCACTGGACTGACAAAGTTACTATACTTCAAGGCAAATATTTTTAAAAAAGGAATCATTTTTAGATTCCAAAGCTTTGCGCTAAGTTTTACAACCACAGAGAAATTAAACGAGAGCTGATGGGGCCCAGCTTCATTCTCTGCATTATTTGTACTTTGGTTTTGCTCAAATCCATCCTCAGTGGAGATAGAACATTGTTTTTATTTTGCTATTTAAAAATAGTAATCACCCACTTAGAACTGGAACCAGACAAGGTTGCCCACTATCTCCACTTCTATTTAACATAGTGCTGGAAGTCCTGGCCACAGCAATCAGGCAAGAGAGCGGAATTAAAGGCATACAAATGGGAACAGAAGAGATCAAACTCTCACTATTTGCTGATGATATGATATTATATCTAGAAAACCCCAAAGATTCAACTAAGAGGCTACTGGAACTGATAA
>RJWJ010049857.1:0-10106 GCA_004363605.1 Indri indri | reverse complement strand
AACGTGGGAAAAAAATCTGCTTTCACTGCTTCACTTCCCAAGTTGACATGCATCGAGTTACTCAGTTTCCTCCAATAAAAACAGTTGTTGTTGCTGTTTTCACTACTACTCAGTAAACAGATTTGATAACTATGGCATTGAGACCAACTGAACACCAGATTTATGTTAATTATATCATTTATCTTATCCTCCCTTCAGCAGATCTCCTCAATACCTGAGGCTTCTGTGAGCACCCTGAAGTTGAAGACTCCTAATGTATACCATCTGCTTGCATCTCTTTCTTGAACTTCAGACTAGTGTGCTTGCATGATACATCTTACCTGTATATTAAAAACTCAAAACACAAAAAATTGAATAAAAAGCCAGCCTATATTATTGCCTCAACTTCACCTCCCATCTTCATTTAATCATAAAGCAGCAGTCATTCCTCCTAATGTAAAAATTAAAAAGAAATAGAACTTTCATACGACTCTCTCTGTTTCCATCTCTGCTCTGGTAATCCTTATATCAGGTACTCCAAAGTCTTCCTAAACTCCTTAAATGGCCTCTTGAATAATCTCTGTTTTACTTGTCTCATTTATCTTTTTCTAATGTCTATATCTGATTATATCACTCTGTTATTTCTTCAGTGACCCCCACTATTAGACAAAGGATAAAATTTACAATTTAAACAATTTAACTTTATGTTCATGGCACCTGAGTGATTCCCTCTGATTCTTGCCTACTGGTACAATATTATCTACCAAGCCCCTTGCTTTAGAAACTCCAGCACTGCTAACATACTTGAAGTTATGTCAGTACTCTTGGATCTCTCCTTCCATGCCTTATGTCTTTATTCTCTTCACTTTTTATGTCATTCTACCTTCTTCAACAAAAGTGGCAGAAATTGACTCTGGGTGATTCAAGCAGAAAGGAAATTTTTTTGAAAGCATATCTAATACCACATAAAATCACTATAAAGGTCCTAATAAGCAAATTTTTTTAAATGCAATTCAGTTTCTACCTTCACTAGACTAAGGATGGCCCCTGGCACTGCTATTCTTAGAGACTGGATGTTGGAGGCACTGCTACCACTACTGCCAGGCCCGGGAGGGAAGGTCTAAATTGCCAAGCCCCAGAGTCCGACTCGTACTCTCTTTCTCAGAAAGACTAGCAAAAGTGTGTCTGTCTGGCATTATTTGCTCCTATCTCAAACAGCGGAGAATTGTCAAAATATAGAACAGGCATTCTGATGCTAAATAGCAAAACAAACAAATAAAAAAACACTGTGTTAATTTTCTATTGCTGCTGTAACAAATTATTATAGACTTAGTGGCTTAAAACAACACACGTTTATTAACCTACAATTCCTAGACTTCCTAAGTTCAAAATGAATCTTCTTGGGCAAATATCAAGGCATCAGCTGGGCTGTATTCCTCTGGAGGCTCAAGGAAAGAGCATATTTCCTTTCCTTCTCTACTTCCCTGCATTCCTTGGCTCCTGGCATCATATGATTCAGATCACTGCTTTTGTCATTGTGTCTCCATCTCAGACTCTGACTCCTTCTTCAACTTATAAGGACTAGATAATCCAAGATGATCTTCCCATCCCAAGACCCTTTAACTTAATCACATCTACAAAGTTCTCTTTACTCTGTAGGGTAACATATTCACAGGTGTCAGGGATTAAGATGTGCACCTTTTGGGGTGGCCATTAATCTTGCCTACCACAAACAAAAACTAAAAGAAATATGATTCCTCCTCCATAAAGTCTTTCTGGATTTCCTCAGACACACTGAAGTATCTTCCTTATAGGCTCATAAAGTGTATTTTGTAACACCTCTATTGTTGGTGCTGGTATTGATCTCCCAGTTTAGTCTACTAACTGTGTGTGTG
This sequence comes from Indri indri, assembly GCA_004363605.1. Classification (NCBI taxonomy): domain Eukaryota; kingdom Metazoa; phylum Chordata; class Mammalia; order Primates; family Indriidae; genus Indri; species Indri indri. The sequence continues at coordinate 8,232 of RJWJ010049857.1, read as the reverse complement.
CCAACTTCATCTTGTTAGGCAAGAACCAAATCTGCAGGTGGCAGATACAGGCCAGGAGGGCAGTTCCTAGGGGCAGAGAAGCTAGGGATGAATCAAGGGCAGAAGGGACTGCAGGAAAACACAGAACACCCGACAATCACATACATCAATCCTCTGGTAACATGCCGCACCTCCCATAAGCCCTTCCCCGGACCAGGCCAATGAAAGGAAACCACCCGGGAGCCCTTAATGTCTTTCTCCACTCGTGGAGATTGAGCCATTCCTGTCTCTGGAATGTATTTTCGTTTTGTGTAGCTTCCTACTTTTCTGCACTAAAAGGTGTTTGTGTGGAATTGCTTCCTATCTGCATTCACTCCATGAATCACACTAGCCCTGCTTATGATTTTTCCAAGCAAGGAGCCAAAGAACCAGGACAACAGCCCACCAAGAGGCCAGACCTGACAACTTCTGTGTCTTCAATGATGATTAAAGGACTTGACACTTAGTAGACATTAAAAAAATATATTAGCCAATTGACAAAGCATTAACCACAATTGAGATTAAAATTACAGTATTCTTAAATGGAGACCTTTTCACTGTTTCTTGATTGAAATGTGTTTATTTATATTAATATTTGATTTCTAGAGATTAGGATATCATGACAAAAAAGGTAAGTGAATTAGTCTGCTCCAAAACTAGCCATTTTCAAGACTGACAATTGTTAGTATTAAGTCATGTATTCCGCCCCTCTTGGGGTGTTAGCTGAGGATTTATTCTCATCTGCTTTTACCTACGCCACAAATAATTTTACCGTATATATTGTAATAAAACGTGAAATCATCAAACTTTTCATCTCTGAAAAATAGAGAATCATCTGCAAACTACTATGTATTATAAGAAATCTGAAATCTATCATTGTGGAAAACAATATGAGTTTTCTTATAGCTATTTTTATTTATAAATACTGTATTTTAAAAACTAATTTGGTCATGACATTAAGCTATAGTGTAAACATATGAGAACTAGATTTCACATGTACTTTTTTATCCCCAAGTGAAAGAAAATTTCTCATTTGTATATTATTGAAAGCAAGGAAAAATAAATACAACATCCTTACAGATTTCTCTAGGTAAGGCTAATTTTCTTTAGGTAGGTTAAGAATACTGATGTTATTATGATCTCAATATCCATTAGTGAATATCTGAATATCTGACATATAGTTTTCTGTGACAAAAATGACAACTTTTCGATGAGGTATTTATTAAGTCTGCAGCATGTTGCGCAGATTGCAGAATGACTGAAGGGAATGGCAAACATTTGGTCAATACTACAAAAAATGGAGGGAGGGAGCCTGGATAATTTACCACTAACTGAAAAGAATTTTCTTTGTATGTAACTCATCAGGGACATCAGCAAGAAATAATAGGCATTAATGGCTACAGAACTGGGCACCGACTGTCAAATGTCAAGAATAGGATTAGATTTTATAGTTTAGCTTTGCCTCACCGTTTCACTCCTTTGCCAGCCATAAAATGAAAGCAGCACCAATCTCATTAGATGTATCTCGGAGCAAACAACTGAGCGAGGCACAACATGAGACAAATGCAGACTAAACTCGGCTTCTCTTTGCCCATTGGTGCAAACAATCTATGGATAACAATTGCCTCGTAGGTCAGCAGATAAACATTGTACCTCTACAAACATGAATTTATAGCAAAGTCAATAGACAGATGTTAGTGATGGTAACTAAAGAGAAACTGCAATTCAAGTTTTTCAATTATAATGGAATAAATTTAATAACTACTAGTTTTCGAGAGACAAAAACATTTGCAAAAATCACTTTATGTATCAGTAATTTATTATTTTATTCCCAAACTTCAGTGTGCTAATAAATTAAGAAGAAATTTAGCCTATGCAAATTAGAAATATGATCCTTCCATAACCAGAATGGTGTTTTTGAAATTTCTGAATTTGGAAGTTAAATTCTTTAGAAACTCTATTGCTTGCTTAGAAGAAGAATAAATTCTATTACCTTTATATCCTACATAAAACTGACCGAGATGTTTTCACTGTCTCTTATCTCTTTTCACTTCTTTTCATTTTAAATGTGTGTGCTTTTTAATCCCAACATTCTTGAGACGAGACTCCTATGTTCTCACAGGAGTGAAATAAAAGACAATAATGAAGACACATTTTGCAGAATTGGTGATGCAGTCATCTTTTGACTGGCATTAGACAGCACAACAGAGTCATTGTTATGTTCTAAGTTGTGCTTTTTCAGTATATGACTCACCTAAGAGTTACTTTTCTGTCATTCCTGTTCCTTTCTCTAATGACAGCCCATAAATCATGAAGGGCACATTATTAACAGACTTCAGCAAGGACATTTGACAGAGGAAGCAGCAGTCTTCACAGAGCTCACCACTGTACTTACATTAAATTAACCTGAAAAAGATAAAATTTTTTCAAATGATTTTTCTTCAGTTAATGGTCCTAAGAGAGCAGAAAATTATCATTTTAGAGAAATCCAGCAAAGTGGGCTTTCTTCTATGTTAAAATAAGATGGGAAAAAGAATTTCATATAAACACTGATCTCTAAAGATCTTAATTTTATAAGTGTAAAAAGTGTAAGCCCATTGTGTATGTACTTCTTTGGCAAAAATCAACGTCCCTTTGGTTTGGGGTGAATATGTAACAATATTTCGTGAATGCCTCGGCCTTCACAAAATGCCTCCGTAGACATTATTTTAATTAAATTATACAACCTTCATTTGAAATAGATATGATTTGACTGTGTGGAACAGAGAATCTGATGCTCAAAAGTCTTATGTTATTTGGCAAAAAGAGGAGTCTTCTACCTCCATTTCCTTTGTTCTTTCCATTAAACCCCAGCAAGTCTTACTCGTACTGAGCATGGTGCTCTAAAAATGAGAGCCTTGGGATTTCTATTAAGATGTTTATCATTTTTTATTAATAAATTTGTACTCAACAAAGGAATATTCTTTTATTTGAAACAGTTACCAAATTGTGGAGTTAAGGAAATTTAAAAGACTGGGGTTAGACATTCTAAATAAAACAGACAGAAAAGCTTTTATTAGAAAAAATATTCTCAATTGTACATGTAAACAACTTGGATAATTTAAGGAAAAATATAGTTGTAAATTCCTAATCTAATCAAGAGAAACAATATTGATGTCAATACTATGGGTTAGCTACACGAAAGCCATTCACAACCAAATTCCTCCTTCCTACCTCTAATATATCAGCTGGAAGTAAAACATATTCACTTTCCCTGGCTGCTTTAAAAGTAGAGGTAACTTGAAAACTACTTCTCACCAGGAAATGTGAATATAAGTCACTGGGTAGGGATTCCAGGAAAGTTTTTTAAAGGAACGAAGTCAGCCTGCTTGCCTTTATTTCCCTCCTTTTCCACATGAAATGTAGAGTGAATGTCTAAAAGCACAGAACCACCTTATGATCACAATGACAAAAGTCACATGTACAGGATGGACCATCAGGAAAATGGAATAATCTGTCTTTGAATGGTCACCCCAGGTTCTTTCTTCAATGAGATACAGAAATCTTATAGTTGTTGAACTTGCCTTGGTATAGGATTCCTGCTATTTGTAACCAAACAAAATTTTAACAAATGTAAAATCTGTACTTGAAATTGGGATGCTGCAAAAAAAAATAAAGAAAGACAATATTGAGTTTACTAAGTGTAAAAGAAGTAGGACCCCGAGAGACAAAGTCCTGCCAATTTCTGGGTGGGAGGGCACAGATTCTCGTTATATGAAGACAAAACGTTTGGTCTAACTATAGCCTGCTATAGACCACATGCAGACTCAGGTTGTGACTTTTACAGAAATAATTTTTTAAAACTTCAGAATGTTGGCCTATGCCAATTTTAGAAAATCCTTATGAGAAAGGGTGGGCCTTTCACATTTGGTTTATCAAATTTGCAAACGGTAAGAGAGGTGCTCCTCGTAGGTGCAACCCCATGTTGATTGATTCATTTCATTTGGAGCCTTTTCAGTGTTGAAAAGACAAACAATGCATTATTCAGGATGAGGGAATCAGGAAAACAGGGGTCTATGTATTTGAACTGGTTAAAACCTGAAGGTTAGTGTCAGCCTTACAGGAAACAAGATTGGGTCTCAGGCATTTCTCTTGCTTGTTAAAATGCTCTGCCATTCAAAGTGTTGGAAGTGGCTGCCAAAAAAGGAATAAAAAATTTTACCTCACTAAAGTTCCCATTTTAAAAAATTGCATCAAAGAAATTGCTTCAAATCAAATGCTAAGAGAATAGGTAGAGTAGAAAGACAGATTAAGAGCCAAAGCCTCTGAGGGTTAAAACTAAATGTCTATAAAATCTGTGAATACTTTCTTATAGCTGTGACCAAAAACAATTTGACTGAGCACTTACTAATTTTAGGGAGAACTGAATCGTCAAATAATTCACAAATGTAGACCTCAAGAGCCAGTGAATATTCCAAACGAATATAAATTCTAGGCCTCCAAACTCAGACCAAGAGAAGACAATTTGAGAAAGCTCCACACCTGCTAGAGAGGTCATCATCCCCAAATCCACCCCAGATAACACCAAGGAGGATAATAGATAAGGAAGTTGTTCCCAAGAACAGAATCAAGGGCTCATAGGAATTTTCTCCATCACCAGACCAGAGTTCTCCCTATTCCTAAACCGCAGGATTTGTTCATAGTTATGGCTATTTTCTATTCTATTTCCAAGTGGGATTTTTATTGCTTAAATCTCATGATTCTCTACCACTGTACATTGCACTGTTATAGTGTTTTAAACTTATACACTATCAGACTGTATCTGCATCTGACAGAAAAACTGTACATCATCCAGATATCCTAACTTGAAGCTAGATGCAATAACTGAATCATACTTTTGAGTTGTATCTCTTGAGGGTGGGGGAGGTGAGTGCATAAGCTATTAAATAAGAAATTCAGTGTATCTGAATATTATGTGACTAAAGGACTGTGGCAGACACGGCAGATCACTTCCCCAAAAGGCATTGATAATCCATGTTTGTTTTGCCTGTCCCTACGATAGCAGCTATAAAGAAAAATACCCACTTTCTCAGCCAATCTTGAGGATGTATGTGGTCATGATATCCTATTCTAGACAATGAGATGTTTATTGAAGCTATTTTTTTTCTTGATGGGGGAGGAGAAGGGAGGGAGACAGAAGGGAAGGGGAAGGTGGTGTTGAAGCTATTTTCTGACCATAAGAATTAAAAGCCATAACATAATTTTTGATGTAACAGGAATTATTGAAGGATCTGGGCATATGAAAACATACTTGAAAGGTTCCGCTAGTCTAGAATTTCCTTCTAAAATTCTTGTTGTATGAGGTAACTAAATATAAATATGTTGGTTACCTATTGCTCAATAGCAATGCTCCCCCAAACTCAGTGGCTTACCATTCCTGCATCTGTGTGTCAGTTAATGTTGAATATGCTCATCTGGGGCAACTTGGCAGGGGTGGCTCTGCTTGATATGTCTGTTGTCCTTTTTCTGAAACCAGCAGTATAGCCCAAGTAAACTCTTCTCATCATAATGATAGAATCACAAGAAAGCTAATAGAAACCCCAAAGGCCTCTTTAACCCTAGAACTGGAATGCTTTATTCTATTGACTAAACCAATTCACAAGGCAACCCCTAATCAAAATATGGGAAACAGGCTCTACTACATTTAGAGGAGAGAACTGAAAAGTAACGTAACAAAGGGCAAATGGACTAGGTGGTGGTGAGTATTTGGGGTAAATAATGCAATATGCCACAACTGATGACATTCAGATTTTCTGTTAGTTGCACAAAAATGCAAATTTAAGTCACCTATATGATTTTTGAAAGGGTTGAATTAGCAAAGTAAAGCAACCAGTACAATATGAGGAACAAAATAGGTAATACTTACTACTATTATCATGCAATTGTATCTCCAACACGCAATCAAAATTGAAGTCAGCAAAGAAAAAAATCCTAAAGTTTTAAAATGCAACAATCATAAAATTATATGATTTGTTTTTTTTTTTTTTTTTAGAGACAGAGTCTCACTCTTACCCAGGCTGGTCTCGAACTTTTGAGCTCAAGAGATCCTCCAGCCTCGACCTCCCAAAATGCTAGGATTACACGTGTGAGCTACCACACACAGCCTATATGATTCATTTTTCACATTTACAGATTTCATTTTATGATGACATGATTTACTGTATTTTAATTTTAGAAAATACACTAATATAAAACTACAATAAGACTGGGGAAAAATATTCCTGATGATTTTTGAGCTCTTTGTTATCTGCTTGTTTAAACAATGGTTATAATACACAATAGCTTGCATTTCCATTCATGGCAAATAAAGATTGTATTGATACCCAATCTCACTAATAATGCACTCCTATTGGAAGTTGAATGTTGTATTGACCATTTTAAGTCTTCATTAAAAACAAATTAATTTTAAAAACTGTAAGATAATATAAATTAATAAGTAATACAGGATTTTAATGTATAAGAATTATGCATTAAAAACATCAAAAATTTGCAAACATTCAACTTATAAGCCTTTTTCCATACTTGCCAGCTGAAATTTCTAAAATTGCAAGTAAAGATTGTATATATGCGATACTAACCACACATTTACAGTATTAGGGAACAGATGATAACATCAGCCATCCAGAAAATAGAATAGTTGCACATGAACTCTCTGACTCTCAGACAATCATTACCCTATTGAGTGAATCCAGACTTTCTGAAAACACAATAAGTATAGTTCACAGAGCAAAGCATCAGCCAGGTCCTATCTCATCAGAGGAAATCTGGTCAGGTGACTGTTTAACAGTCCAGCTGTCCAGGTTCTTTTACTAAATTAAACCTAGTTGGATTAGTCTAGAGACAGAGGCTGTGCCTGTGCCAAAGGCATTGACAAAAAGGCCTCTGCATGTTCCGGGATCTACTCAGAACTCAGCATGTCATTATCACACATTCTCACAACTGTAGGACCAAGAGAGGTCATTGACTTGGGTCCCATGCTATAAAGGGTCTGTATGTCTGTGTGTGTGCGTGTGTGTGTGTGTGTGTGTCTCTTTCTCTCTTTCCACACCCCCCATCCTTCTTCTTTATCTTTCTCCTAATATATATACACACAAACTTAAAATTTAATAAAAAAAACACATGGACTGGTCTGTCAACTAGGATCCAACCTGCAGAAACCAGTATACAATTTCAGACACAACCAGTAACTCCAAATAGCTGCTGTTGTGATTAATGCAAATACCAAAGAAAAGGAAACACATCTCCTGCACAACGTCCTAGAAACAAAAGGCAATTGTGTCCAAATACCAGGAAAGTTTGTGGTTTGGGCTGTTGCTGACATTAGAGAAAGAAACTGTTTCAGAGTTCCAGAAGGATTTCATTGGTGGGATGCTCAGGTAAGAAAAAAGACAAATGAATTAACATATAAGCCTTCTTCTCACATAGAATGAATACAATAAATTTTTGCCAAATGGAGTATCATTTCGAACACCTGTTTTCTTTTTCTCTTTGTTTCCAAAGCTTGGTTCTGGAACTACTCAAGAATTACGTTTGCAAAATTATCAATAGCAGGAAGAGAAATATTTTGCAAAATTAAACAATTCATATTACTCTCAAATGTATATATGTGCAGATCTAAATGAACATGAATGTAATAAATGTTCACATTACTAAGCATATGTAGATATTACTTTAAGAGAGAGCAAAAATCATTTTATCAGTGAGTTTGAATTTTATGATAAAAGTTAACTTTTCTGTAATAACTGATAATTATAATTTATCACACATGTGGTTATTTTACAATGTTTAAATATGATAAGTAAAATTCATGGTGAATTTCTGAGTCTATTGCTTTATGGAATTTTTGGTAATTTCAATTTAGTGAATAACTTCAGCAGAACAAACTGTCTCTAAATTAATTTGAATAAAACACTACATAAAAACTTTAATGACTCAAGAAGATTATTTAATTTGGCATTACTATAACAAGAACACAATTTATGTGAAAGCCATTATTTTAACAACATAATTTTGCTTGAAATAAAAAACAGTTTTATGAAATAAACTAAATAAATTATAAATTACATGTGTCTACTTTATCATCTATCAATCAGCCAAACATTGATTGATCAATTGAATAATACTTAAATTCAATTGTTTTTTATATTTTGCCTCAATCATATGGCTTTATATATA
>RJWJ010049856.1:0-10103 GCA_004363605.1 Indri indri | reverse complement strand
CTCCTGGGCTCAAGCGATCCTACTGTCTCAGCCTCCCGAGTAGCTGGGACTACAGGCATGTGCCACCATGCCCGGCTAATTTTTTCTATATATATTTTTAGCTGTCCAATTAATTTCTTTCTATTTTTGGTAGAGACGGGGTCTCGCTCTTGCTCAGGCTGGTCTCGAACTCCTGAGCTCAGAACGATCCGCCCGCCTCGGCCTCCCAGAGTGCAAGGATTACAGGCGTGAGCCACCGCGCCCGGCCCATATCAAGTTTTAAAACTAAGATATTTTGAAAATTATTTGACATCATTAAAATCAAGTGGCACACGAAGTCCTTTGTTCCCTGCTGAGCCCTTCTCCCCTTTGCCATGAATATAATTTTTAAAAAGGAAAACATTTACCCCATATTTTAATTTTAGATGTTCTAGAATCCTGACAATATGAGGTTTGCATTCTTGGTGATTCTCCTCTAGATCTGACAGGAAGGCAGGATCTTCTGTGTCCACTTCTGGAACAAATGCCCATCTATAACTGGGGGAAACAAACACAAGGTCAGGCATGCTGGCTCAGACCCCTTTAACATTTTTAAAAACAGTTTTATTAAGATATAATTTACCCACCATAACCACTTGAGACGTACTATGGCTTGTATTATATTCATAGAGTTGTACAGTTATCACAAGCAATTTTAGAGTATTTCATTGCCCCAAAAGAAACCCTGCATCCCTCAGCCATCATCCCTCAATCCCCTACGCGCCCCCTGACCAATGCAACCACGAATCTATACTCTGTTTCTATAGATTTTCTTATTCCGGATGTTCCATATGAACGGAGTCAGACAATATGTGTTCCTTTGTGTCTGGCTTCTCTCACGTAATATTTTCAAGGTTCATTCATGTTTTAGAGTGTATCAGTACCTCCTTTGTTTTTATTGCTGAGTAATATTCCACTGTATGGATATACCGCATTATTTATCCATTCATCAGTTGATGGCCACTTGGGTTGTCTCTACTTTTTGCCTATTATAAATAACGTTGCTGTGCACATTTGTGTATATCAGCACCCATTTTTTAAAAAATAGACTTTCTTTTGTGGAGCAGTTTTAGGTTCACAGCAAAGTTGAGCAGAAAGTACTGACAGTTGCCCCATATATACCCCATCTCCCACACATACAACCTCCCTGCCGTCGACATCCTGTACCAGAGCAGTGCCTTTGTTAAAACCGATGAACCCATATGGACTCACCACCATCACCCAAAGTCCAGAGTTTACTTTAGGGCTCACTCTCGGTTTTGTACATTCTATGGGCTGGGGCCCATGTATAATGACACGCAGCTACCATTACAGTATCACGCAGAGCAGGTCCACTGCCCTGAAAATCCTCTGTGCTCCACCTATTCACCCCCGCTTCTCTTCTTAACCCCTGACAACCACGGATCTCTTTATTGCCTCTGTGGTTTTGCCTTTTCCAGAATGTCACATAGTCGGAATCATACAGCGTGTAGCCTTTTCAGACTGGCTTCTTTCGCTCAGTAATATGCAATTAAGAGAAGACACTTTTAAAGCACAGACATTTCTACATGACTACCCTCTTTGCAACAGGAGGGCAGAGAGAAGCAGCCTCTGGGCCCAGGCATGAAGTTACATGAATGAACAGCTATGTTAGGCCCCCAGGAAATGTTAAGCCTAAGGGGCAAAGGGAATTGGAGATGGCCTGCTCCAAATAAAGGCATTCGTAGCTAATTGAACACAGACACAAAATATCTATCCAAATGCAGGGAGGATCGCCATTGGGTGACCCCTGTTTTATAAGCATTCAGTAGCAAAAACCACAGAAACAAACACTGTCCCCGCCAACAGAAATGCATTCACAACCACTGCTGTGAGCCAAATTCACAAAGCCACAGATGTTGCAAGAAACCTGAAACTTGGTGTTCCGAGCTGGCTCATCGGCCACTAGAAACCTGTACTGTGGTTTCCCATAAGCTGTACACAAAAAAACAAGTGAAAGTGCTTAAAAGGAAAAAAAATAATCACCTCCTTCGAAAAGGACACATGATTTTAGCTGACTCACATTTGAAATAAAGGCATCTTGTCAGGTGGAAAAGAAAGAGCTGTGTCCAAGAACTTGCAAGCTGATAAATACAAAAGGAGTTCACTCTGGGGTATCTCCCCCACAGAGGGCCCACTTCCATCTGGAACTGACACTTTCATTCTCTTTATTTTGTTGCTGCTCCTATAAATTTGCAAAGAAACTCCTGTTATAAATTCATTCACATCTGCTGTAGTCCATTCACCTTTGAAATGTCCATAAGGATTTTCCTTTTAAGAAATTTTCAGAATAGCTGGTCCCTTCACAAATACTTCAAGAAAACAGCATTTAGCATTAGATAACCCTATATCATAAAGCGATGTCTGTTCGTCTAGACCAACTTTTACACGTGTGTGCAGACCTATGCCACTTACCTCAATGACTCATCTTCCTCTTTCAGATCTTCTTCAAGCTCTATGAATGTCTGAATCTGAAAAAGAAACATGCATCCAAGTTACTATCTGAGAGAACTGTGGGGTTTTTTTTGTTTTGTTTTGTTTTGTTTTTTGACACAGAGTCTTGTTCTGTTTCCTGAGCTAGAAGTACAGTGGTGTCATGACAGCTCATTGTAACCTCAAACTCCTGGGCTCAAGTGATCATCATGCCTCATCCTCTTGAGGAGCTGGGACTACAGGCATGTAACACCACCACACCTGGCTAATTTTTAAAATTTTTTGTAGAGGCAGGGTCTTGCTATGCTGCCCAGGCTGGACTCAAACTCCTGGGCTCAAGCGATTCTCCTGCCTCTGCCTTACAAAGTGCTAAGATTATAGGCATGAGCCACCACACCAGCCTTGAGAGAGATTAAACCTACCCCAATTTATATGTCTATAAAAAAGTAGCAAATAATATCAACTGGTACAAATTAGTTCAAATAACTGACAGGCGAGAGATCAACTATGATTATAGGATAAAATATTCTCTTTTTAACCAGGAGCTGACTATGTGCTACCAACCTGAAGAAAAATAACTTTTAGCTAAAACTAGATACATATGAAATAGTATGTTATATGTTGATGAGAAAGTATTTTTAAAACCTCCAACCTTGCTTTCAAGAGTACAATACTTGTACTCACCAAGGCAGAGACCATTATCGGCCACAATGAAGTCAAATGTTGAGGAGATATTCTTAGCAGCAAAACTCTGAAAAAAAGAAACATCTGAGCAGCAACTGTGGGTGTCTGTCCAACTCTGAGATTGTCTGTCAGGCGTTCTAAGGAAAGAAGATTTTAAAGATGTCACACAGATATATAGTTTGGGGTTTCTCATTAGACAAAGAAGAAAAATAAAATTGTAACTGTTTGACTTCTGATAATAACCCGGTGTAAGAAATGAGTGTCAGGGGATGGTTTTAGGCAACTAGTCTCTTCTTTGTGAAGTTTAGCAGTTCATGGCCCCCACCAGAGGAAGGGAATTGAATGACCCCTGCCACAGCTTGAGCAGAGGCATGAATATCTGACTCTAGAAATCCATTGAATGACCAATGACGACTTAAAATTTCCTCTAAGAATATGAATTATAAGACACGGAAGCCAAAGACAGCCCTTGGTGAGTGATGGACGTATGCGATCGTATAGATTGACAGGCAGAACCGTATTTTGGGGGTGGTGGGTCGGAAGTAGAGCAAATGAATAAAATAGATTTATTCAGTAAAGTTTAGATTTGATAGTCATGGCAAAAACTTTAGTTTCTGCAGGGGAAAAAAAAAAGTTGCAAGGTACACTATCTAACCCCTAACACTCTTCCCCCTTGAAATAATTGTTTGTAGAATGTGATATTCCCCCTACAGCTTAAGGTTTCTTAGGAATGTAACAAACCGCTGAACGATAGTCATGCTAGCTAAGATTTGCTGTAGTACATTCCTAATACACTTCTCCTTGTTTGAGCTATCAGGTTGGTGCAAAAGTAATTGCAGTTTAGGACCGTGAATTTTAAATCATTATAACTAGACTCCAACACATCTTTATTAATCAAAATAGGAACCATTACAATCAACACATTTTTGCCAATGAGAAATACGTTTGTTTATTCCATGCTTTGGGATTTGAGGAACTCTTGGGAAGCATTTTCTGCATGCTGCTGGTTGTGGAAGTGTTTTCCCTGCAAAAAGTTGTTGAAATGCTTGAAGAAGTGGTAGTCGGTTGGCGAGAGGTCAGGTGAATACGGTGGATGAGGGAAAACTTCGTAGCCCAATTTGTTCAACTTTGGAAGCATTGGTTGTGCACGTTGGTTGTGGGACATGCGGTAGGGCATTGCCACGGAGAAGAATTGGGTCCTTTCTGTTGACCAACGTCAGCTGCAGACGTTGCAGTTTTCGGCGCATCTCATCGATTTGCTGAGCGTACTTCTCAGATGTAATGGTTTCACCAGGATTCAGAAAGCTGTAGTGGATCACACCAGCAGCAGACCACCAAACAGTGACCATGACCTTTTTTTGGTGCAAATTTTGCTGTGGGAAGTGCTTTGGAGCTTCTTCTCAGTCCAACCACTGAGCTGGTCGTCTCCAGTTGTTGTTTAAAATCTATTTTTTGTGGCACTTCACAATCCAATCGAGAAATGGTTCGTTTTTGTTGAGCACAATAAAAGAAGATGACGCTTCAGAAGGACAATTTTTTTCATTTTCGGTCAGCCCGTGAGGCACCCACTTGTCAAGCTTTTTCACTTTTCCAATTTGCTTAGAATGGTGGACATTGAGTTCTTTGGCAACTTCTCTTGTAGTTATAAGAGGATCAGCTTCGATGATGGCTCTCAATTAGTCATTGTCAACATCCGATGGCCGGCCGCTGTGCTCCTCATCTTCAAGGCTCTCGTCTCCTTTGCAAAACTTCTTGAACCACCACTGCACTGTGCTTTTATTAGCAGTTCCTGGGCCAAATGTATTGTTGATGTTGCGAGTTGTCTCCTCTGCTTTACGACCCATTTTGAACTCCAGTAAGAAAATTGCTTGAATTTGCTTTTTGTCTAACATTATTTCCATAGTCTAAAATAAATATAAAATAAACAGCAAGTAATAAGCCATTACCCAAAAAACATAAAGTGAGAAATGCACATTAAAATGATATATAATGTAACATTTATTTAAGAATGTACTCCAATATCAAATGGCAAATTTCAACAATGCTAAAACCTCAATTACTTTTGCACCAACCTAATAGCTTAAGTGGGTTTTTATTCCTTGTCTTTAAAAGTACTCTGACCAAATGAAGGATCACGCATAGCTCAGACACTTGACAAACAGGCTGGCATTTTTAAGATGTAATTTTAACTTCCAGTTCTGGACAAGATAGAGTAAGCACATTATGCCCTATTCCTTCTCTAATTGCAACAAAAACTCTGAACAAAATACATAAACTGACTATCAGAAAGCTGAAAGGTGGAGGGAAAAAAGGCAAGGCTGGCTAGAAACCCTGGGACTTAGGGAATAACCTGGCAGTGAGTTCCCTAGGGCTTCTTTATTTTTTATTTTATTCTGGCCTGGGCATCTGAGAAGACTATAATTTGGAATATGCAAAATTTCAACATGACTGAGAAAAGGTAATCAAAAGCCACCAATGCTGAGATAATATGGAGGTTAGAATTACTGGCAAAGGGCCGGGTAATGGTGGCTCACACCTGTAATCCCAGCGCTTTGGGAGGCCAAGGCAGGAGAATCACTTGAGGACTCTAAGACCAGCCTGGGCAAGATAGCAAGACCTTGTCTCTACAAAACACAAAATAATTAGCTGGCATGGTGGCATGAGCCTGTAGTCCTAGCTACTCAGGAAGCTGAGGTGGGAGGATTGCTTGAGCCCAGGAGTTCGAGGCTGCAGTGAGCTATGACTGCACCACTGTACTTCAGCCTGGGAGACCCTGTCTCTTAAAAAAAAAAAAAAGGATTTTTGAAAAAAGATTTTAAAGCTACTATCTAAAAATACTCCAATAATCAATTGCACGCACTTGAAACAAATAAGAAAAAAGAAAGTCTCAGCAAAGAAACAGAAGATATAAAGAAAAGCCAAATGGAAATTTTAGAACCAAAAATATACAATCACAGAAATAAAAGAACTCATTGCAGGAGCTCAAAAGCATAAGTTGAAAACAGATTCAATAGCAATTATTCAAACTGAACAAAGGAGAGAAAAAAAAGGTTGGGAAAAAACCCCATAGAGTCTCAGAGACAAGTATGACAACAAAAGATCTAACATTTGTGTCATCGGAGTTCCAGAAGTAGAGAAAAAAGAATACAGATTGGGAAAATACATGGAGAAATAATGACTGAAAACTGCCTAAATTTGTTGAAAGACACACATCTACAGATACAAGAACTTGAGTGAATTCTAAAAAAGGACAAAACCAAAGAAATCCATACCCAGACATATCACAATCAGACTTCTGAAAGCTAAAGACAAAGAAAAAAATTCTTGATAGTACTCAGAGAGAAATGACACATGACCTAAAAGGAAACAGTAATTAGAATGACGGCAGATTTCTCATCAGAAACCAGGGAGCCAGAAAGAAATTGCACATTTTTCAAGCACGAAAGAAAAGAACTTCAACCCAGAATTCTATTTCCAATGAAAATATTCTTCAAGAATGAAGGTTTCAACCCAGAATTCTATTTCCAATGAAAATATTCTTCAAGAATGAAGGTTTAAAAGAAAAAACAACCTTAAGACAAAACAACAAGAATGAAGGTAAAATAAAAACAAATAAAAATACTCTAAATGAAGGAAAACGAAGAATTTGTTGCCATGAGGTCTGCTCTAATAGATCAGCTAAATGGAATTCTTCAGACAAAAGAAATGACAATGGAAGTGACAGAGAACAGATCAGCAGTTTCTTGGGTGTGACTGACTATACAGGCAGGGGGAGGTGCTTTGTGGTGATGGAAGAGTTCTGAATCCTGGTTGTGGTACTGGCTACAAGAACTTGCATATGTGATACCTGCATAGAGCTAGACATGCACAAAAAGAGGGCATGTAAAAGCTAGTGAAATCTGAGAAAGACTACAGTTGAGTTAATGGCATTATTCCAATGTCGATTTCCTGGTTTTGATAATGGATGACAATTATATGAGATGTTATCCTAGGGGAAGCTGGGCCAATAATACAATACACGGGAACTCTTAGTACAATTTTTGTAACTTCTTGTGAGTTACAAAGTCTTTTGAGTTCTTAATCTATTTCAAAATAGGAAGTATTAAAAAAAAAGTAGTTTGTACAGATAGAGCATATTTTATATCAGTGCTCCAAATTAAAGTTAAACTGTAAGTTTATTTTTCAGCCAAGATTTATTTTAGAACCTAATTTTCTTTACCCTCTAATATTCTTTTCTTAGCTGAGTGATAACCTTACAAGCTTAACTAGTTCTCAGGAGTGGAGAGCTGGAGAAACCTGAGCCAGGGTGCCTGCACCGCTGATACAGGCTGTGATTGCGTGGGCTGGCCACTCAGTCTCACTTAGCCCTTCTTGTCATCTGTGAAACCAGAGTGGTAGCTCTATGCTGCCTACCTCAAAGGGCACAAGTGTCCTGATCGTGACCATAGCCTATTGTTGGGAGCCAAAGGGCTCAGATTTCAGTTCAAGCTTTGCCAGTTAGTGGTAACAAAACTTTAGGCAGGTGCTAATCTCTCCGAGTATCAGTATCCTGATGTAAAAATAAAGCTAACGTATCCATGACAGCGAGGAAGACTTAAAAGCTGGGAGACAGCCCAACAGACAGGGATGAGCCACACTCATCCAGCTCAAAGGGAAGAGAGAACTTCCTTTAGATCTTTCTGATCCCTTAGAAGACCTTGTGAGGGGCAATGCCTGTCCTCCTCTCATTAGAAAAAAACCAACATTTTGCCCTTGTTTTTTTTAAAAAATAATAATTGCTTTAGGTTTATAATAGTTTCTTTCATGATCACTGTAAAGCTTTAAAAAATGTTATTGCATATATTTAAGGTGTACGACACGGTGTTTAATAGACTTATCTCAATACACATATAAATATTGAAGTGATTACTACTACAGTCAAGCAAATTAACAACCAAATCATCTCATACAATTAGCTTTCTCTTTTGTGCAAAAGCACCTAAAATCTACACTCTTGGCAAATTACCAGTATACAGTGCAATATTATTCTATAGTCCTCCTGTTGTACATTAGATTGCTAGCCTTATTCACCCTGAGTAAGTACAACTTTGTACCCTTCAACCTGCATCTTCCCACCACCCCCATCGATTTCGGACTGCTGTCACTCTGAGCTGAGACAAACGGAGCTGCTCAGCTCCCTACCCTGTGCATGTCCATTTCTCTCAATGTGACTTGATGGTGCCACAAAATCAGGGGAAAAGGACCCCCAAACAGAATCCCAGAATGGAAACATTAGAAATTCTCTATTCCTGCCTGTTTTGACTGGACCTAAATCATTGACAGCTCAGAAGCTTCCAGATGTGTCTCCTCCTCGGAGGTGGACCTGGGCATCATTGCTCCACAGGGCATCTCAAGGCCAGTAAAGGGTCCCAAAACTGTCAGAGAACACTCTGAATTCTACCACCCCAGGACCTCATGGAGGCTGGGCCTCATCAAGGCACAGTCCTGGGAATGATGACAGTTGTAGGAATGTGCTTTGAAAACTGTCAGGCATTCAGAAACGAGATGGGCTAAAATGCTTTTCTTTTTTAAACATGTAGTATTTTTAGAAATATAGCACTTGAGATATCCAAAATGAAGGGCAATTACTTAGAAATCCCTCTTTCCCCAAAAGCTCAAAAACAACCTCCATTTTAAGTCAGCATTATGTTGACTTTATTATATATTATGTATGCTGAGAATATATTATATGAATAAGCATATAATATTAAAATCATGTTTAATATTACTACTTATAGAATAATATATTATTATAATTGTATCATTATAAATATATAATGCCATAATATAACATAGATATATAATTATATATCACACATATTAATATATAACATATAATGTGCTATATATAATATATATCAAATGTATATATTGTCATATTGCCCCTGTCCTCTCCCTCTCAAAGGAATGATTTCTCAGAAGTGCTGGATGTTTAAATCTTGCCACAAATTCTCCACACCATTGTTTGAGAAAGGCTGTTGTCTATTCTTTTTTGTTTGGTTGAAGCTTCTAGACATCTAATAGTGTCTCTTTAGCTCTCTGGGCCTCACCCCAAATTTGAGAGGGGTGTGTGGAGGGAAATGGGGAGAGAGAAGGAACGGGTGTCTGCTCTCAGATGGAAAGGGCCCTGGAAGGGTTACAAGACATGACACATTCTTCTTTTAGCTTCTCTGCTCTTTCTTCTTCCGAGAGAGTAGACTGAACACCTCCCTTTAAGACCAGTGTCCATGGCCAGGTTCAGAAAGCACCCACCCAGACACTGCATGTGAACTGAAGAAAACAGGATTCCTGTTGTTCTTTTCCCCTCCGTATTTTGCAGGGAGGCAACAAAGTTCAGCTTTGACCCTGCTATCAGCCGAAGCCTTTGGAAGGCTGCCATCACCTTTATAGCACTCCTGGTCACCATCCGATCAAGTCAGTCTCCTCTCACAGTAATTCCAGCAAGCCACGCCCCTTGGATTTGTCAATATCTGAGTATTTGCTTTCATGTATCTTAAGTTTTCAAGATTTTTTTTTTTCAGTATCAAGAATAATCTTTATTAAGACCACAATTAGTAAAAGGCCATAGTGGTTTTTTTTTTTTTTTTTTTTTTTTTTTTGAGACAGAGTCTCACTCTTGCCTGGGGCGAGTGCCATGGCATCAGCCTAGCTCATAGCAACCTCAAACTCCTGGGCTCGAGCAATCCTGCTGTCTCAGCCTCCCGAGTAGCTGGGACTACAGGCATGTGCCACCATGCCTGGCTAATTTTTTCTATATATATTTTTAGCTGTCCAATTAATTTCTTTCTATTTTTTTGGTAGAGGCGGGGTCTCGCTCTTGCTCAGGCTGGTCTCGAACTCCTGAGCTCAGGACGATCCGCCCACCTCGGCCTCCCAGAGTGCTAGGATTACAGGCGTGAGCCACCGCGCCC
>RJWJ010049855.1:0-10102 GCA_004363605.1 Indri indri | reverse complement strand
TAGGTACAAGTTTTAAGACTTGTTTGCATTTTTGGTTGCAAAAATTTTCTGAATAAATAAGTTAGTGGGCAGAGGTAATATAAGAAAAAGACCAAACGTAGAACACTTTCCCTATGGTCAGTATGCTCCAACTTAAAAATGAGACATGTCTTCACATTTAACCAATTATTTTCTTGGAAAATTGGAATTCATTTATCAAAAGATATATAAGTTTACTTCTTCCAAGAGTAATATTGCATACTATTTATAAGGTGCATTAACACTTAAAAAGAAAGAAAAATTTAGACTTCAAAACTTTCATATTAATATGATACAGGAACTTTCAAGCAAGTCAAATAAATGTATTTTAAAACAGTTCTTCATTATACCAATGCCACGAAACACAATTTCAAAACTGTGATCCACATCCAATTTGAAACATTTTTCTATTATATACATACTTGGTAGCACTCTTTCTTTTTCAGCTTTCAGAAAAATTATGGAGAGAAAAGATAGAAAGCAAGCAAAGATTAATAGGATCCAACCTCAATTGTTTGATACTTTCTTAGTTGCTAAAATAAATCAACAAATAGGTCAGAGATGCTACCATCTCATCTTAAAAGCATCAACCATAGAACATAATGGGATCTACACATATTAAAGTAGCAGGTTGAAAATGCCAGTAGATAGCATGTTGTCATTTAAGAGGAACAAAAAGCAGCATCACTATCCACTACACAATACAAATTAAATGGAAGAAGATCACAGCTATTTAAAGGGCTTGCCTAAAAGTATAATAAATTTAAATTTAATAAAATTATAATCTTTGATTTTTCACTAGAGTTAACATATTCATTCAAAAACGTTACTTTAACAATATGTAAGTGTAGAATTCACTCACCAGCAGTGATGAATGTGTTTGTTTATAGCCTTTTTTTCTCATAGTAAAACCCATCCATTATAGTCCCTCTAGGCATGAACAAATAAAATTAAAGAAATGCCTATATTTTCCCAAAAGACAAAAATTAAAATGAGGGCTAAATTGGATACCAAACTCATTTCAAAGCCAGATCAATTTAATTGTAATGTAGAATTTGATCTCTTCAATTCACTTCAAGATATCTAAAATGGCCATAAATTCCCAGGGGGTCAGTAGGTGGGGATCCTCGCCTATAAGATATTGCCCCACAGTAGTTTAAACACTGAGGAAAAAAGAATGATGTTTTCAATTCAGTGCCTTAGCTTAAAATGTATAATTAGGAAAACTTTGTCTTTGACACCTTTATGCATGTATTTGAGTATTGTCTTTTCTCACCAGAAACAAGCAGAGCTCACAAGGTGACCATTGCCTCCATAAATTCCACTTAAGATTCTTCACCTACTTCTGATAACACATAAATTCTCTAAGTGACCCTTCTTTTCCTCTCCATAGGCTAACCTCCCAAAATGCACATTTCTTTAGTTTTATAAGGTATTAGGAAATATAAACATACTATGATTGAATTAATTTACATAAATGTGTCAATTTGTGAAGGACCGTCATCATCTTAACCTTTGAAAGGATTCACCATTCAAAGGAGAGTTCCTAAATGAATCTTCTCAGAAAATGTGCTACTTAAGTGGCCCCCAGGAACATTTCTGATCAGCAGATCTTTATTGTCCACTAAATATAGTAAAAATCCTTCTCAAAACACTCTGTTTAATTCTAGGCCAACATACTAACTTGACCTTTTTTTTTTTTTTTTTAACCAAAGCTAATTAAAATAGTTCTCAAAGACATGGCGCTACCAAAAATTCAGTACTTGTCCCATAGGCCGAACAAAGAACAAGGACGAGTAGTTTGTGGTTTGAGGAAAAGGAAAGAGAAGTTTATTAATTTGCCAGCAAATGAAGAGGATGGCAGATTCTTGCCTTAAAAGAACCATCAACTTCAGGTCATTGCTGTTTAACTATAGCATCTCTGGTGAAGATGATCTCATAACCTCTGTCCAAATAATTCTGTTGAGCCATCTTCCATGGCTTAAGATACTAGAAAACAAAGAACACTCCTATGCACCTCTGATTACTGGCCTCAGGCAGGAATGCAGGTTTTATTTCCTCAAAAAGGGTGAGGGGTTTAAAAGAGACAACTAGTGAAACATTTTGCCCCTTTTCAGGCCTTTACCTTGTCACAGTAGAATTGAGGCAAAATTGTATGGTTCACTAAAGGCCAGAGAAGCACTCTTGAATGTCTGCCCGATGGTTTAGTGTCATGGAAATTTGATCTCTGTCTGGATGTTTGTTCTTGACTTATCAGGATATAACATACCATAAAATATTGTATTGGGTGCCTACCCGTGATATCACAATTATTATAACAACTTTATTAAGTGTTTGGAAAAAACTCAAACTGTTTTTCCTCTGCTCTTATACCACAATGAAGACTTCTGTGACCAAATGTGGCTATTTTTCCCCACACACCAAACAGCCAGGGACACCAGCTGGATGTCCTCTAATTCAATTGCAACACTGTCAACCTGGACATAGCATCAGATCCCACAAAGTAAGGACTTAGTCCCCAAAACTTCCCTCTGCTTTCAGATACCAGTCACAAGTCTGGGCCTCCCAAACTTCTAACCAACTTGCTTCAAGTTGAGATTCCCACAGCCACCTCTTTGAGTTTGATTAATTTGCTAAAGCAACTCACAGAACTCATGAAAACATTTACTTATGTTTACTCATTTATTATAAAGGATATTACAAAGGAAACATATGAGGAGATACATAGGACATGAGATAGAGAAGGGGCCCAGAGCTTCCATGCCTTTCCTGGGTGTGCCACTCTCCAGGAACCTCCATGTGTTCAGCTACCCAGAGGCTCTCTGAATCCTGTCCTCTTGGGTTTTTATGGAGGCTTCATTATATTGGCATGATTGATTAAACCATTGGTCACTGGTGAGCAGCTTGACCTTCAGCCCCTCCTTTCTCCTTTCTCCCCTGAGGTTATGGGGCTGGGGCTGAAAGTCCAGCCCTCTAATCATGCCATGTCTTTCTGGTGACCAGTCCATCCTAAAGCTATTGGCCAACATTAGCATACAAAAAGACAACACTTTGGAGATTCCAAAGATTTTGAGAGTTGTATGCCAGGAAATGGAAACAGGACAAAGACCAAATATATATTTCACAATATCATAGATATTCATTATTATAATCATTTTATGTAAAATGGACTGAGGCTCAGAAAGATTAAGTAACCTACCTATAGGAGCATAATTAGTAAGGGACAAAACAGAGATTCATAGCATTTATTTCAAAGACTAAATGCTCTCGCCACTCCAGTATGCTTTCTTCTTTTTACCCATTAAAATTTAGATTCAAATAGCTTTTAAATTACCAATTTAAATATATCACCATAGGCCCATAATTGTATAATTATTTTATATTAGAACTTCATGACTCTCCTTTATGAACTAGAAATTGTGTCTTCTGTATTTCAGCATGATAGCCTTGTTACTCCTACCTTCAATTGTTCAAAGATACTGTGAATCATCCTACTTCCTAGAGAAATGTGCTTTCATAAACCATAAATTTAGAAAGGACCTAGAAATATTTATTTAAAAGCTATATAGCTTCAACTTTATAGAACAATAGCCGTCTATGCATGCATGCCTTTATTACTTCTTCTGTGTAATGTATTTTTGAAAAATATGAATTACTATAAGTGCCTATTGTAAAATACTACTCTGTTAGCTAACTAGATTCATCTGCTTCCTTTTACCTAATTTCTACTGAGTATTTGAGGTTTTCATTAAGAGTGTCAAGGGCAATTTATGAAAGATAAGAAAGTATTTAACAGCAATGGTGCAAATCAAATGTAAGCTCTGGATTTGCAAAATAATTTAACCAAAGCAAGAAAAAAAATTAAAGGTGAATTAGTATAAAGAAAGTAATAAGACACTTAGAGTAGTAACTGATGGTCCAGAAATAGAGGTAGTTGATTTTATTTTTTAAAATAAGTTTAGAGCAAAAGAAATTAAATCACAGTAAACTATTGAGAAAGATGAATAAATATATGGCATAACAGACTAAACCATCTTTTTAATTTTTTTATTCATTGTAATAAAGTGACAAAATATTACCGAGATAAAGAAATCACTTACAGCTATATATAGCATCTTGGCTTTTCATTAGATTCTACTTAATATTGAAGTTAAATTGGAAATGAAAATCATTATCAATAAGCATATAATAAATCAATGTATACTTACTTCAATAAAACCTGTAAAAACATGTATTTTACTCATCTTTATTAAAACTAAATGGGAATACAAATACATCATATTTAACTTATTGATAAAAAGCTATGCTTATTTGCACATGTTGTGTCTACATTATTATAGAAATTTCAATTTTTGTTGCTCATTAGATAACCTACACAGGTCCAAATTTGACACAATCAGGGGAAAAGAATGGCGGAGTTAAGGTAACTTCCCAGATTCCTGCTTCCAGAGAAAGAGACGTAGATCTCAGTCTGCTACACATGAACAGATTGCTGCCCCGCAAAAACAGCAAGGTGAATCAGTGGAGATTCAGCATGGGACACACAAATCAGGAAAAAAAAAATAAAGTGAACAGGACATAGGAATGCAAAACCTGGGGAGTGTGGGACAGAGAATAGAGAGTGAAGCGTGGGATGGCTGCACCCGCCTGGCCAGTAAGTGCACCTGGATAAGACCCCCAAGAGAAAGTCTAGCTTCCCCACTGACTTACAAACCCACCAAGTCAGGGACCTGCATGAAGTGGGTGCAGAATCATGGCAGGAAACATGGGGCTCTGTGGAGAGGAGACAGTAGTGGGGAGCATCTTGAACTCCCTGGAGCTCCATGTCAGGACTGCACTGGACAGGGGAGGAGCTGGTCTGGGCTACCTCTGGAGACAGTTAGGAGTCAGAAAGCTGGTCTCTGGCACCTAGCTGGTCCAGAACAAGGACGTGATTACTAAGTAGAGGACTCTAACCTGGAAACTGCCACCAGCGATTAGGACTGTTCAGGGTGGGCCAGTAAGAGCAAGAGCTACTGCTGGACAGGTGCGAGATTGGGGGAGGGTGACATAAAGGAGAAGGTGGGGCACCCTGATAACTCCACTCCCTGATCTGGCGCCTGCCAGCCCCTGAACAGTTGCCTCCAGTGCTGGTGCCCTGTGGGAGGGCGAACGCCATCTTGGGGCCCACAACACTGTGGTGCCATACGGTGTGGGTCATCTCCCTTCCCCCAGCCCAAGAACTCTTGCAACAAGCTCCGCCCATGCAGGACCTAAAGTCAACTAGCCAGGCCTGTTTTTTGAGAGGTGAATTCTGAATACTTCCTCAGCTGTGGGAGGCTGAGGCCTGTGGGACTTGCAGGCACTGGAGGGCTGGGTGAACTGGGGTGGTGCCCCCTCCCCCTGGCCAGCATCTTTTGCATGGAGAGTGGTGGGCTCCACCTCTGGGGTTGTAGCGGGGAGACATACAGAGCCACTTCCCTTCTGCCACAAGTGTCAGTCCCTGGGGCTTTGGCACTGACCAATAGCTGACAGCCTAGTGACTTTCCTCATCAGACCAGTTTAGGTCATCCAGTACGATTGCATTTCTGCCTCCTGTCAGCTACCAACAGTGAGGCCCGTGGTTAGGGAACCAAAATCCTGGCAAGAGACCAAAACAAGTTCCCCATCAGGAGCAGCATCCCAGCTGTGGTAGAAGAACCCTGAACAACATACTAGCAGCAGATCAAGTGAAAATACACAGAACGTGTTACTTTCCAAACAAAAACTGAAAGAAGAGAAGCAACAGCTGATCCATATGGGAAGGACCCAGCAAAAGATTTCTGAAAGTATGAAAAATCAAATGGAAACACACTCCCAAAGAGGAACCCAGCTCTCTAGCAATGAACATTAACCAAGTCCATAATACTAAAATGACAGAAGAAGAATTCCAAACATGTATTATAGGTTAACTCAATGATATGCAAGAAAAACTGGATAATCAACACAAGGAAACCACAAAAAAAACAAGGACCTGGAAGAAAAATTCACTAAAGAAATTGAAATATTAAAGAAAAATCAAACCAATCTTCTTCAAATGAAGGACTTATTCAGGGAACTTCAAAACACTGTGGAAAGCCTCAAGAACAGGGTAGATCAAACAGAAGAAAGAATCTCAGAGACAAAAGACAGCTCCTTCCAATTGAATAAGTCAGTCACAGAGATTGAGCAGAAAATAAAGAAAAAAGAAACAAGCTTACAAGAAATGTGGTATTATGTGAAAAAACCAAACCTGCGAGTGATAGGGGTTCCAGAAGGTGAAGAAGAAAACACGCAAGGGCTGGATAATCTGTTTGAAGATTTAATAGAGGAGAATTTCCCAGGCCTTGCTAAAAATCTAGACATACAGATACAAGAAGCGCAGCAGACCCCAGGGAGATTCAATGCAAATAGAAAGACACCATGTCACGTAGTCATCAGATGGACCAAAATATCCACTAAAGAGGCCCTACTATGAGTTGTCAGGCAAAAGAAACAAGTAACATACAAAGGAAAGCCTATCAGAATAGCTTCAGACTTCTCAACTAAAACCCTACAAGCAAGAAGAGCCTGGAGCCCCATTCTCACTCTTCTGAAACAGAATAATGCCAAGCCTAGAATCTTGTACCCTGCAAAACTAAGTTTTATATAGGAAGGAGAAATAAAGACATTCTCAGATAAACAAAGACAGTGGGAATTCACTAAGACAAGACCAGCTCTCCAAGAAGTACTCAAACCTGAATTACACAAGGATCAGCACAATAAACACTAAAGAATGTAAAACCACTGAAAGGTTAAAGATCAAAGGCTAGATTCCACAATGGCTCAAGACAGAAAACAAAGCAACAAAATGCAACTCAACAGTATGAACAGCAATTTACCCCACTTATCAGTTCTTTCAATAAATGTGAATGGCTTGAACTCACCTCTCAAGAGACATAGGCTGGCTGAATGGATAAAAAAAATACAAGCCAGGTATCTTCAGGAAACGCATCTAACATGCAAGGATGCATTTAGACTCAAGGTAAAGGGGTGGAAATCAATATTTCAAGCAAATGGAATCCAAAAGAAGACTGGTGTGGCAGTTTTGATCTCAGATAACTTAGTTTTTAAATCAACGAAAGTAACGAAAGACAAAGAGGGCCACTATATAATGGTGAAGGGTACAGTTCAACAAGAAGACATAACAATTCTAAATATGTATGCACCCAACTTGGGTGCACCCAGATTCATAAAGCAAACTTTACTTAATCTAAAAAAATTGATAAACAGGAACACCATAATAGTTGGAGACTTCAACACCCCACTGACAGCAAAGGACAGATCCTCCAAACAGAAAATTGACAAAGAAATAATGGACTTAAACACAACTCTAGAACAAATGGGCCTGACTGACATTTACAGGAATTTCTACCCAAAAAACACTGAATATACGTTCTTCTCATCAGCTCATGGGACATTCCCTAAAATTGACCATATTCTAGGACACAAAGAATGCCTCGAAAGATTTTAAAAAATAGAAATTAGACCATGCATCTTCTCAGATCACAGTGCAATAAAAATAGAAATCAACCCCAACAGAAACTCATCTCTACACAAAGTCATGGAAATTAAACAACCTTCTGCTGAATGATTCCTTCATAAATGAGGAAGTAAAGATGGAAATCAAAAGATTCTTTGAACTAAATGACAAAGGTGACACAAGTTACCAAAATCTGTGGGACACAGCCAAAGCAGTCCTGAGAGGAAAGTTTATCTCCATAAATGTCTATATCCAAAAGTCAAAAAGATCACAAACAGAAAACCTAATGAATTGACTCAAAGAACTGGAAAAAGAAGAACGGACCAACCCCAAACCCAGCAGAGGAAGGGAAATTAATAAGATCAAATCAGAACTAAATGAAATTGACAACAGGGAAACTATGTGGAAGATTGATAAAACAAAAAATTGGTTCTTTGAAAAAATAAACAAAATTAACACACCCTTGGCTAAACTTACAAAAAACAGAAAAGAAAAAATCTCTAATAAGCTCCATCAGGAACAAAAAAGGCCAAGTTACAACCGATTCCGTGGAGATTCAAGATATAATTTATGAATATTACAAAAACCTTTATGCACACAAACTGGAAAATGTGGAGGAAATGGACAATTTTTTAGAAACACACAGCCTCCCTAGGCTCAACCAGGAAGAAATAGAATTCCTGAACAGACCAGTATCAAGCACTGAAATTGAAACAGCAAAAAAAACATTCCAAAAAAGAAAAGTCCCGGACCAGATGGTTTCACACCCGAATTTTACCACACCTACAAAGAAGAACTGCTGCCTATCCTGCAGAAACTATTCCACAATACCAAGAAGGATGGCATCCTCCCCAACACGTTTTATGAAGCCAACATAACCCTGATACCAAAACCAGGAAAGGATGCAACAAAAAAGGAAAACTACAGACCAATATCCCTTATGAATATAGATGCAAACATTCTCAACAAAATTCTAGCTAACCGAATCCAGGTGCTTATTAAGAAAATAATCCACCACGACCAAGTGGGCTTCATCCCAGAGATGCAAGGATGGTTCAACATACACAAATCTATAAATGTAATTCACCACATAAACAGAAGCAAAAACAAAAACCATATGATCCTCTCAATAGACACAGAAAAAGCATTTGACAAAATTCAACATCCTTTTATGATAAGAACACTTAACAAAATAGGCATAGATGGGCCTTACCTAAAAATGATACAAGCCATTTATGACAAACCCACAGCCAACATCATACTGAATGGGGAAAAATTGAAAGCATTCCCACTTAGAACTGGAACCAGAAAAGGTTGCCCACTATCTCCACTTCTATTCAACATAGTGCTGGAAGTCCTGTCTGGAGCAATCAAGCAAGAGAGTGGAATTAAAGGCATACAAATGGGAACAGAAGAGCTCAAACTCTCACTATTTGCTGATGATATGATATTATATCTAGAAAACCTCAAGGATTCAACCAAGAGGCTACTGGAATTGATAAATGAATTCAGAAGAGTCTCAGGATACAAAATCAATACACACAAATGATATATGCCAATAGCAGCCACACCGGGAACCAAATCAAAGATTCAATTCCCTTCACAATTGCAACAAAGAAAATAAAGTACCTAGGAATATATTTAACTAAGGAGGTAAAAGACCTCTACAGGGAGAACTATGAGACATTGAGGAAGGAAATAGCAGAAGACATAAACAGGTGGAAAACCATACCACGCTAGTGGGTCGGCAGAATCAACATTTTTAAAATGTCTATACTACCCAAAGTGATCTACAGATTCAATGTAATCCCTATTAAAATACCAACATCATTCTTCACAGATGTAGAAAAATTAATTCTACGCTTCGTAAACCCCACATATCAAAAACAATTCTAGGCAATAAAAACAAAATGCCAGACTTCAAACTTTGTTACAATGCTGTAATAATCCAATCAGCTTGGTACTGGCACAAAAACAGAACCATTGACCAGTGGAACAGAACTGAGAACCCAGATATAAAACCATCCTCATATAGCCATCTAATCTTTGACAAAGCAGACAAAAACATACACTGGGGAAAAGAATCCTTGTTCAATAAATGGTGCTGGGAAAACTGGATAGCCACATGTAGAAGACTGAATCAGGATCCACACCTTTCACCTCTCACAAAAATCAACTCACGCTGGTTAACAGATTTAAACCTAAGGAGTGAAAGTATTAGAATTCTAGAGGAAGATGTTGGAAATACTCTTTTAGACATTGGCTTAGGCAAAGAATTTATGAAGAAGACCCCAAAGGCAATCACAGCGACAACAAAAATAAATAAATGGGACCTGATCAAATTAAAAAGCTTCTGCACAGCCAAAGAAACTGTCACAAGAGCAAACAGGCAACCCACAAAATGGGAGAAAATTTTCGCATGCTACAAATCCAACAGAGGGCTGATAAGTAGAATCTATTTAGAACTCAGGAAAATCAACAAGAAAAAATCAAACAACCCTATCAAAAAGTGGGCAAAGGACACGAACAGAAACTTTTCAAAAGAAGACAGAATAATGGCTAAAA
>RJWJ010049854.1:0-10106 GCA_004363605.1 Indri indri | reverse complement strand
GCCACAAAAATGAATTAATACCTTTTGCAATAATCTGGATGGAACTGGAGACCATCCTACTAAGTGAAGTATTGCAAAAATGGAAAACCAAACACCACATGTACTCACTATTAAATTGGAACTAACCTATCAACACTCATGTGCACAGACGGAAGTAAAACTCAATAGAGATCATGCAGGTGGGAGGGGGGAGGAGGGAATGCGTGAAATTATACCTAATGGGTACAATGTACACTATCTGGGTGATGGGCACACTTATAACTTTGACTCAAGAAGTATGAAAGCAATCCGTGTAATCAAAACATTTGTATCCCTGTAATATTCCGAAAAAAATTAGAGGGTTAGAAATTAACTGCCTACCTTAAAGGCAGAGTATTTACATAAGTTACTTGGAATTTTTCTATTAGTGAAGATATGTCTATTTTCCGCCATTAATTTATTTAATATTGATTTTTAAGATTATGGATGCGTAGATATCTATTTTATACTTTTGGGTTATAATACCTTTATCTTGTTGCTCAAATTGTTCCAGCTTTGACCATTGGAAGCTCTTTTGGTTGATTTCCATGTCCCTTTGACATGGCCCATTGTTGCGTTTTTTAAAGCACTTCCTTACTTTCTGATACTACTAGATACTCCAGGCTCACTTGGTATATTTCCTGCCTCAGTTCTGGAATCAGCCGTTCCTCCAAGGAGCCCTTGTTCCTTTTATTGAAGAATGGTATTAGAAACCAGGATTTGGGGACTAGGTGGGCTTGTTGCTCCTGCAGTGTCAGTGCTACTAGGTTTTCTCAGCTGACAGTGCAAGGGAATAGATGTGTATATACTAACCCCTGAATGTATGTATACCTACAAATATTTCTATGTGTAGCCATCTGTATCAACATTAAGCTAAATATGAGTTCATGCTGATGTTTTCCAACTCTATTATCACATGGATCATTTTAGCTACCACCCTTTGCTTGTCTGTAACCTCACACTCTAACAGTGAGAAACTTGGTCCTCATTATCCACCATCTATTTACTTAACTCTTCAACTCCAATATACATGTATGGTGATTTCAGAGTTGTCAATCCATACCCCTATGGAAACAATTTTATCTATGAGAGTAGAACGCTTACGTGGCATTTCTTTTGCCTTTAGTCTTACAGACTCCACTCATTTCTAAAGTTATTTAGGTCAGAAACTTTTCTCCAACCCCTTAGCAATATACATTATGAATTTAAAATTCATCCATGTCTTTTCATTAGCCTTGAAATCTGATTTGTTTTCTTGCTGAATAGCATTACATTGTATGGGTGTACCACAATTTACCCATTCACTTAGTGGAGACCATCTGAGTTGCTTCCAGTTTTTGGTGATTATAAAGTCCCAATGGTTTCATTGTGAATCATTGAAATAAAAAAATATTTAACATTGAGCAAATATTTAAGTATACAATAGTACATCCATAACATGATGTATTAAAAGAGTTTTTGATGGCAATGGAAAAATAAATGTAGGACAAAAAGATTATATATTCAGTATATTCTCAATTGTATGAAACATGAATATATATCTATATCTGGAAGGAAATATAATACAACACAATGTTCATGAAGGTTACCTCTGGGGATTAATAATGGATGATTGTTACTCTTTAAATAGTATTCCATATTTTTCATCCAGGCTAATTATTACTTTTATAATTGGAAAAAATAAGCCCAGCTTGTTTCTAACCATGAGTTATGCTCTAGATTTTGTAGGGAAATTTATTACCTCTTCAGTTTGTCTGTTCTATCACTGGGCAAGTCTAGTTGGGAAGCCCTTTCCTATGTTAGTGCAAAATCTGGCTTTTTATGTAAGCTTCACTCATTTTGCTCTTGGAGTAACACAAGTCTGCTTCTCTTATTGGATTTCAAATATATGAACGCAGTTCAATTTCTATATTATTTCTTTCCCAGCTAAACATTATCTCAGCCCCTTTGACTCTCATATGAATTGGTCTCTTAATGAGTAGGTCATCTTCCTATACCCTACAAACTCTGTACCTGACTTCATGGAATTTCCTTTTTCAGTCACTGTAAATCCTCTGGTTAGTTTAAAGTATCATTCACAGTGCTCAGGCCCTTGTTAATTTCCTTTCTAAGGAAATTTATTTCCTTTCCAAAGAAAATATAAATATTTTCACCTGTAGAGAGCTATGATTTCTTTAAGAGTTTTGTGAGTTTCACTAGCAATAAATAAGTTCTTCCTTGATACTTTTTCTTTTCTTCAATGTTACAATCTTTTAATGTGTTCGTAGGTTCTACCAACTTGAAATTCCTGGCAGAGATGCTT
Organism: Indri indri; assembly: GCA_004363605.1. Lineage (NCBI taxonomy): Eukaryota > Metazoa > Chordata > Mammalia > Primates > Indriidae > Indri > Indri indri. The sequence continues at coordinate 7,786 of RJWJ010049854.1, read as the reverse complement.
TTATCACCGGGTATGTCTAAAGAAATAAAGGCAGCGTATCTCAGAAAAGTGTATTTCAACTGTCTCCTGGTGAGTGAAATCTTATTAAATGGAGATGGTTTTCTGAGAATGGTTTTAAAAGGAAAGTTAATGGGCCTATTGTCAGCAAGCATAAATACTTCATCCAGAAGACAGCGATATATTGCGAGTGGGTTAAATTATTGATTTCTAAACTGAGCTTGGCAGGAACCCTGAGAGTTCCTTGGAGTTACACACATAACCCCGTCCCCCCACCTCCCCCCCCAGGGTGGGAGGATGTGTGTACAAGGAGTAGCACCTACCTCAATTGGGGCTGCTTCATGTTTATCTGTTTTGTTCTTTTTGTGATTGGAATTTGTCATCAGATTTAGTTGAAGAGATGCTAAAATTATTTTGAAAATCACTGAACTTTTTGACTATTTTGGATACTATCTCAGGATTTTTCCTTATAAATTGTGGAATATCTTTATTAAGTCTCTTGCTAACGCTGGGATCCTTTGTGACATTGGGGCTTTATGTGTAACAATTAATAAAGATGCCACCTACAAGGGCTGATGACATTAAATGAAGAAGTAAGGATTAGGAATAGGTAAACTCAGGAACTGCTAGGGCCCGGCTGTCATGCAAATGTCCTTGATGATAAAGAAAGGGGACTGAAATTACAGTTCACATGATGGTACAGAGACAGAATTGTTCCTATAGAGAATGCTTTCTAAAGGTTCCCCAAGGCTGTGCAGCTCCTTAAATCAGCAAGCCCTTTTTATTTTCAACCACAGAGTGGAAAAAAAGCACCTTCTTTTTTTTTTTCTCTTTCAAGAAATCCAAACTATAAGTATTGTTGAGTCATCTTATCTCTCTTTGAGAAAGGAAATGCCATCCCTTTGTAGGTTGAATGTAGAAGATTTATGAAGGAAAAAAAAAGAGTTGAGAAATGGATCATAACAGCATGGGATTTAATATTTCCTTCATTTTACAATGTTCTGCCTTGCTTGACATGTTTACTTTACAAACACTTATATTCCTGGCTCAGAGTTGCTCTCTGAACACCACGGTGCATAATTAATGTCAAGGTGGAAGGCGATTATGCTGCAAATGCTGCTCCCTCGGCTCTGAAAAGCATTTTAAAAGCCAATTTAGGTCACACATGGTTCAATCTCTTAGAAATTTTTCTTAATTATTCAGCTAAAGAGAATGCCTCAGGGCGTTTATTAATAGACATTCCAATGGGTTGTCGATCCTGGGGTGTGTGAATGTGCTGGAAGGAGAGCACAGTATCTGACAGGGTGTGGGGGGGCGATTGTTACAGGAGAGAGGAACCCCAAGAAGGTTATTCATTTTTTTTAAGCCTCATAGAAATCTGAGCAAAAGAACAGAGCTAAGAACACAATTTAACTGAAAAGCGTATGAAAAGTTGTGTACTGTTTTAAAGAAGAAAACTGTTCTTATTTTCTTCACTCCAGTAAGCTTCTGAGGTTCACAAGGCAAGGAACATGTCAGGCTAGGAAGCAGATACAAAATACGTTTTTAAATAGACCATTTCTTTTATATTCAGTTGTCATTTGCTGCTCTTTCTGAGCCTGCTGCTGACTGGAGGTTCGCAGCATCTGTCAATGAAGTCAACATGATGAAAAAATCTCCAGCCTCCTTTGGCATCTATAGACGCTAAGACTGGAACCAGAAAATATAATGTCCTGGGGGTGACAGTTACTGCTCCTGGTGGAAAAAGGAGAGAAATGGGGATTTCTTTAAGATTTATCATCTACACAGAGGATCGCACCAATTTAGAGCAGGATAGCACTAGATGGCACCTCCTTCCTTCCGTTTCTCCCTTCCCAACTTCATCGCATAATACACACCACGTTGCCACACATTTCTCTTAAATTATGTATGGACATAAGGGATACTCCTCATATATAATCACAATGTGTCTTAAGTAGGAAATTAAGGAGCCTAAGATTGGGCTTCGTCTACAAGGGACTTGGTGAGGGAGTGCTCCCGGGTGAAACCTGGAAAGGAATGAAGGAAGCAGGAAAGTGTGAGGGGGAAAGCCCTGCTAAGATGTGGATGGTGCTCAACTCCAGGCTTAGCCCGATTCCACAGGGAGCTCTTGACCCTGTCACCACATGCTTGTCCCACCAGGAGGCATTTTATATTCCAGTATTAGTCAGTCGCTGGCTATGGGCTGCCTCCAGAAGAAGAGCATGACCTCTCAAACATTTCCGGGGGTGGGGGTGGTGGCTCCAACCAGACTCCTGAGAGCAATTCTTACGAGAATGATACAGCTGGGAGCTGCTAGCAGCTAAGCTCAGAACAGTTGAGGGATGGAGGCATTGTCAGGTAAAGCAAATTTTGCCAACAAGGGCACCAACGGCATCTGTTAATACTACACCATTCACAATATCCATCTTGTCTAGTAATTTGTTCATGACAGGAAGACCCCAGGACCTAGATAAGCTAAGCTGTGAAGATAATTATTGGAGATATAGGGCAGGGGTCTGCAAACACTTACAGTAAAGGGCCAGATAATAAATATTTTATTTTGTAGGCCAGATGGTCTCTGTTGCAGCTACTCGACTTTGCTGTTGTAGCATTAAAACATATGTAACAGCCATATAGACAACATATAAACTAATGAACAAGGCTATATTCCAATAAAACTTTATTTATGAAATCAGGTGAGGGGCTGGATTTGGCCAGAGGCTGTAGTTTTCTGAGTCCTGATATAGGGGATAAAGCAGAGAAGGATAATAACTATTTCTAATTCATCTATCCCCCTAAAGTAGCATTAATTTTTCATATCTAATAAAAAGCTTATAACTAACACATTTTCCAATTTTGGTTAAGAGTAGGCTTTGTAGGTATAAAGATCAGAATTCCACTTTTGCCACTTTCTAGGCCTTCCACTTTGAGGAATTAATATGAGAATGTATCTAATACACTTATAATATGGTAGCCAGCACTAAGTGCCTAAAAAATGGAACTTTGTTATCACATTATTGTTGTTCTTTCTCTTGGAATATTGTTTTGTTTTGTTTTGAGACAGGGTCTTGCTCTGTTGCCAATGCTGGAATGCAATGGCATGATCATAGCTCACTGCAGCCTCGGACTCTTAGGCTCAAGTGATCCTCCTGCCTCAGCTCCCTGAGTAGCCGAGACTATAGGTGCATGCCACCATGCCCAGCTAAGTTTTTTATTTTTTGTAGAGATGGGGTTTCACTGTGTTGCCCAGGCTGGTCTCGAATCAATCAATCAATCCATGCTGGCCTCCTGGCCTCAATCGATGCTCCTGCTTTGACTTCCCAAAGTGCTGGGATTACAGGCATGAGCCACCGTGCCTTGCCTTGGAATATTGTTTTACAACTACTTCCTTGGTATTCTCACTATTTTTATTCAATGTCTTACTAACTTATGAGATATTATGAGATTGATAATTAAGTTTTACAGAATAAATATGGCTGCAAAAGGAAAGGTCTATTTTGTCACAGCAAGTTGACCCAAGATCAAAACACATGCTTTGTGATCTCCTAGTTTCTCCCTTCCTCTTGCTCAGCAGAGATAGAGTGGATAAAGATTTGTAAAATAGATCCTTATCTAGAGATGGAATTGATGTTGTGAAGGAATTAATAGGAGTCTGGTAGAAAATTGGACATATAAATGGATTCTATTTGTTACAACGAAGAATTACTAGAGGGGAAAAATGAGAATGACCTGACAAAATATCTTAACCTGGCCACTCCTATGAGCACCAGTTGCCTCAATTACTCACTGAATGCCTGAGGGAGTTTCTAACTCCATTGGGTATAAGTCAAAACAATTTTCTCTTGTTTCATTTACGTTCTAATATAGGATGGAGGCAAGCCTTGGATTGGGGGCTTGCTTTAAAACAGAGCCATCTCTCTGCGTTTCTCAGGCAGGAAAAAAAATGTGGGCAAAAATTTTTCTTGCCTCTAAGGAACCTGTTGGAGTTGGCCCTTATTCTAGAGAAGAGACTGGAAGGCCCAGTGCTACTGATGCAGATTCATTGAGGAAGTATACTCCTCAGAGGCAAGCCATCCGTCATTACTCACTGGCTGGGCTTTCCCTTCCCAGATGACTACATAATGTCCAAGTTGGACATACAGCTCCGCATCGGCCTAGGGGAAACAAATGGCACCCCTTCGGTAGGTTAAATGGATTGGGCCATCCAAGGGAATCCATTTTATGGAATCATTTGGCTTACTGAAAAGCCTCATATCACAGACAAATGAAATCCTTCAGCAAAGGAGCCAAGCCTGCATTTTAGTTATTTTTCCAGTAGAGCCATTTGTTGCCAGAAAAAGTTCAGCTTTATGATAATGTTGGACACTGGACTTTGAGAGCACTGTACTGGGAGTATCCTTTGCTTTTTAAATAAAATCCTGATTTCTCAATGTGGCTGTAAACACCTCAATCTCACGCCACATTTCGCCTTGTGTATACCCTCCAGACACACTGGCTTTCTCTTTTTTCCTCAGTTCTATCAAGTGTGTGCTATTCCTGAGACTTTGCATTTGCTGTTCTCTTGCCTGGAACATACTTTTTCCAACTCCTCATGAGGCTAGTTCTTTGTGATCCTTGATTCAGCTCAAATGTTGCTATCTTGGAGAGTTCTTTGCTGACAACCCCCTCTAAAGAAGCACCCACATCACTCTGTGGTATGTTATCCTAAATTTTTATCTTTATAGCATTGTTCAGTATCTAATATCTATCTATCTATGTGTTTACTTGCTTATTGTTTGATTTTATCTTCTAAAATATAAGTTTTGTGAGAGTACTGTCTTTTTCTGTCTGTGTCCTTAGCTTCTGGAACAATGCTTGATACAAGGTGATGCTTAATTAGTATTTGCTGAAAGAATGGATTAAAGAATGAGTCTGATAATCTGGATAATGTTCAAAACTTGTCCTGTAAATATTGGACATTTTCATATTCTTTCTGACTCTCAGTTTTCCCAAAATGAAGGGATTGGAATGTTAAAGAATTGATATACTATTTTATGATTCCATGGGGATTTTTCTTTTCACTGACTCTAAATTTTGCTACCCTTTCAAAAAAAAAATGTCTTAATATTAGGCCCAGGAGTTGGTGCTCTGCATCTTTCTCTGTGACTATGTCCTCACAAGGCCAAAGTAACCAATTAATTCCATTGATTCTGTTATTTGGTATCACAAAAAGCCTGTTTATTTTCAGGCTGTGTAAACACAATTCATAGGAATAGTTAGGATTAAACTAGCATGGTTGATCCTTAAAATCCTGGGATATGAGATATAAATATTAATTTTCTCAATTTTCAGCAGATTATTTTCCATTGAGAAGTACCCCTTAGAGACGATAATGAAATATGGCATGCTCACTAGAGCTTTTGTCGATAACTTTAAGAAATGACCAGCTTTGACTTCAATTTTGACTTTTTGAAGGTGATAGAAAATCTCTTCTAACACACATCCCCACACACGGCATCAGGCCTGTCATTTATCTTGAAGATCACACTTTTATCAGCAGGATGTTGAATTTCTTTCTAGTAAACTGTAGTTGTCTTGTCTGGTTGCTCATTTCTGTGGTGCAATCACATGATCACATGCTGTGTAGTGATGGTGACACTACTTGGTGAATTCCGTTCATTCACACTCTCTATTCTGTGTACATAGCAGTGTGTATGATTTTAGATGCCAGAGAAAGCATTTCATCAGTATATTTCATTGTTGCTCACATATATTTAAATTATGTCAAAGCTAGAACTTAAAATTAATTTTCTGATTATGTTTAGTGCCTGCTTGACTAGACTACAGAAAGACAAATGATACACAGCATTAGTGAAAAGACTACAGAAAAAGACAAGCTACTTTAAATACAGCAGGGAAAGAGAAACATACTTCAATATCCCCACTTTGGAGAGGTGAGTGTATCAGTCAGGGTTCTCCAGGGAAAAAGAACCAATATGAGATCTATCAATCTATTTAGAAGGAGAGAGAAAGTTGGGGAGGAGACAGAGAGAGAAGAGAGATACATTTATTATAAGGAATTTACTTATACAATTACCCAGGATGAGAAGTCCCAAGATCTGCGTAGGTGAGAGTTGATGGTGTAGTTTGAGTGCGAATGCTGGGAGACTTGAGGCCCAGAAAGAGAGAATGTTTCAGTTTGAATCCAAAGGCAGGAAAGAACTAATGTCCTAGCTCAAGGCAATTAGGCAGGAGGAGTTCCCTCTTACTCCTGGGTGTGTCAGCTCTTTTGTTTTATCCAGATCCTCAATGACTGGATGAAGCCCACCCACATTAAGGAGTGTGATTCACTTTACTTAATCTATGGATTCAAATATTAATCTCATCCAGAACCACCCTCACGGACCTACCCAGAATAATGCTTGACTAAATGTGTGGGCACCTTGTGGCTCAATCAAGTTGACACATAAAATCACAGTAGGTTTTGCCCTACTTCTTGATATGTATTAATCACAATAGCTCATATTTGCTTCTGTATTAAAACCCTTACATCAAGATTTAAAAAAAAATTGAGGCAGATGTTTGCTTTTGTTTGTTTTACACTGCCCAATTTTCCTTTCATACCAATTCCTGATAGTCTTTTATGGAATTACCTCACTTCAATTGCCTGTTCTTGGGGAGACTGCAAAGCAAGGTTCTCCATTTTTATCTATGTGAAGAGTAGATGTGTGACCCAAGCTAACCTCAACAGACTATCTCTGGGACTGGTAATCTTGAGCACAGTGATAAAAGGAGGGAAAAATGATTGGGTGCAGCTACTTCATCAGTAGAGGCTCTTTGAGTACTTCCTGCTGCTTAAACGCCAGGGACTGCCAGGTTTTAAGCCTGGTTCCTTACCCTCACATCAAGAGCCTTCTGATAAATTTCCTTTATTTTTTGCTTAGGTTAGCCACATTTGTTTCCGTTGCTTGTAGCGAAAGTACCCTATTGGATACAAAAGCATTCTATTCTTCCCTACCCTTTTGTATCTAGTCTCAGTGGGGATGAACATCAACTATTTTAGATTTGCTACTGGGATGAATTTCCCAAAAGATTATGTATTCATCTGAAGCCTGGACTGCCACTGAGAATTTTGTAGCAAAGCTATTTTTTGAAGCGCTTTCATTTTTACATTGTCAAATTTGGCTTCCTTTGACTCATATGGTTGCTACATCCTGAGACCAGGACTAAAGCCATTATTTTTGCTTAATCTTAAAATCTTCTCATAATATTCACTTTTCAAGTGGGATTCCTGGGGTTATCCAACCTTCTATATTGTCTGCTTTAAGAAGGATTTAAATTGAGGATTATGCAGTACTTTACCTACCACCTTGGTAGACTTTCAGTATAGTAAGAACTCGTTACCAAACCTCTCCATCCCCACTGAAGAAGCAAAGGCCATAAGAAACCAAGTGACTAGATGGGGACTTAATAGTATGGAAGAGGATCCAGGAACTTAACTCAAAGTTTTCTCTTTCATTGACTTTAACAGCCTGGCTGTGTAATGTTTATCTCTCCCCTTCTCTCTTTCTCATTGACCTGGACAGCTCTTAGAATGCTCTGGTGTGTCCCCTAGCCAGACTCTAGCATTGGTGAATTCGATGATGTATTCTAGAACTGAATCCAGGCAGGAACATGGGCTAGGAACCAGCAGCAGCATCTGTTTTAGATACCCATGGCACTCCTGCCATTTTCCCCCTTGTTCTGCGTCGTGTTGGCTGATGAAAACGGTCCCCTTTGACAGTTTCATTTGGCTTGTGTAGAGTATTTC
>RJWJ010049853.1:0-10105 GCA_004363605.1 Indri indri | reverse complement strand
GAAGCTCCAAGGATTTCAGAGTTAGAGAGTGATGGGGCTAGAGCTGTGTTTCAGGGAACATCATCTGGGCAGCACTGTGGAGGGGATTGAGGAGGAAAGTGCAGAAGTCAGCTGGGAGACTCCTTAGGAGCTTATTGAAATAACAGTCCTTGTGAAAGGTGGTCAAGACAGAACCAGGGGGGTGGCAGCGGGGATGGAAGGGAGAGGAAGATGGGAGACACATTTCAGAGGGACAATCTGCAAAATTTGAACTCTAGTGGGGGTGGGTGGGGTGGGGGAGGGGAGTCAAGTTGCTGGATTGCGTGCTGAAGAGCTGGGTTCACAGGAGGAATTCGGGAAGAGGAGTTGGCTTGAGCTCGCTGAGTGAATGAATGGCAAACAGCCAGCTCTACTGAATATCCACTGAGAGGACATGGGGTGGGCACCGGATATGCCTTGGGGATCTGTAACACACAGAGAAAAAGATTAAAGAACATTTGCAAATCAATGCACAAAAGAAGGTTGGCATTAGGCCAGTTATGTGGTATCTCAACCGCAGTTTCTTCACAGGTAAAACATACCTCCAAGTTTGTCTTGAGGAGTAAATGCCATGATGATAAAACACCTCACCCTGCTCCCATTGATTAAGCACCCTCTATTAGGAATATGGCTTAGTATCTAGATGTGTGTTAGGTCCGGAGCCAAGAGGGAGACACACAAAGCCCGAGGTGCAGTAAAACGCTGTTTATTTTGAGCATCTGGGTGCAGATGAATGGAGGCCAAAAGAGCGTCCACCACGAAGGAGGGAAAATCCTTGGGTTTTATAGAGGTTTTTCCCTGGGGAGTGAGCAACACCTGCAGAGGTAGGGGAGGGAGGCACCTTCGTCCTTAGCAGGGGGGATAGGAATACCTGCGTTGTTGCAGCAGTCTGTGGTCCTGCAGCTGTCTGTGGTTGAAGTTAGATTTACAACCTCGGACTCTCCAGACTCCCGTGGCTTTTGTTTCAGTCTTTATAATCACTAAGTATTACGTCCTCTACATACTTTTCGGGTTCCCACTCTAAGTAAACCTAACAATGTGTATTACCATAAAAAGCAAAAATAATTACTTTTTTCATTTCACCTCCAGAATGTGAAGACAAGGCAAATAAAAATTTTTCTTTGAAATGGGATCTAGAATGAATCAACATTAAATTGGACTATATTTTAAAAAACCAGTATTTTTCTAGTCCTTGCCATGTGCCAAATGTTTTCTAAGCCCTTTCCATAGATTCATTCTTCCAATTTCAACAACCCTGTTAGGTAGGTACTGTTAATATCACCACTTTACTGATGAGTGACAGGTTGTGCGGGGTCACACAACAGGTCGAAGTGGCAGAGCCAGGACTCAAATGCAAGCAGTCTGGTTGCAGAATTTGTGCTGTCAAAGCAAAAAAATTGATGGAGGTTGAAAGAAATAACGCCAGCTTGCTATAAAATATTTGCAACTCGTATCACAGGAAAGGGCTAATTTTTCTTATAAAATGTTCCTGCAAATAAACTCAACAGAAAAATGAGCAATGGCTATAAATAAACAATATATAAAAAGGAAATAAACATGAAATGATGCTCACCCTCACTCAGTATGAGGAAAATGTAGCTTAAAACTCTTCTGACATATCTATTTTCATAATCAGATATGCACAGTGTTTGTGCCTATCTAGTAAGTTGTTAATAGTCAACGAAGTTCTCATACAATCTCTAAGAGAGAGAATTTGACAATATAATCAATATTTGTCAAAAATTTAAAACGAGGAGTCCACTTGCTTAAGGCCTCTTGGGCATGGCTCCGGGTGAAAAAAAAAAAGAAAAATTTTAAATGCACATAACTTTGAAGTAGCAATTACACTGCTAGGAATTTATCCTAAAATATATTGCCTATATACAAAGTGATTAGGAACCGTAGGATAAACATGGAGCATTGTTGATAATAGTGAAAGTTTGGAAACAATCTTAATGTCCTTTAGTTAAAAAAGGAGAGGGTAGGGCCGGGCGCGGTGGCTCACGCCTGTAATCCTAGCATTCTGGGAGGCTGAGGTGGACCGAGGCCAGCCTGAGCAAGAGCGAGACCCTGTCTCTACCAAAAATAGAAAGAAATTAATTGGACAGCTAAAAATATATATAGAAAAAATTAGCCGGGCATGGTGGTGCATGCCTGTAGTCCCAGCTACTCGGGAGGCTGAGACAGCAGGATTGCTCGAGCCCAGGAGTTTGAGGTTGCTGTGAGCTAGGCTGACGCCACGGCACTTGCCCCAGGCAAGAGAGTGAGACTCTGTCTCAAAAAAAAAAAAGAGAGGGTACATTCATTCAGTGGAATATTATGCAAGTGTTTAAGAAAAAAAAGAATGAGGAGGCTCTTTATATGCCGGAAAAAAAATTACCTCAAAGATGGATCTTGGTGATAAAAGCAAGGTGAAGAACACTGTATAAAGTATTGTAATGTACATATAGGATGAAAAGTGCACGCGATAATGTCTGTTATTTCTAGGGAGGGGAACAGGGATGAGAGGGAGATTTTTACTATAAGCCTTGTGCCATTTGAATTTTGACTGTGAATGTATTACCTATTGAAATATAAAATTTAAATGTTACTTTAAACAAATCAACATATTATGTACAGCAACCAACTGCAGGGGTTGTCCATTTTAACAGGTGACTTGTACATGGTTTGCCAAAGGAGCTAGGATGCCTGTCAACTCCCATCATGGAGACATTAATCCAAAATATAATTGATTCAAGAGAAACAATTAAATGAGCATGCCCACTGTATGGTAACAGTACACCCAGAGCCCAGAAGAAGGATCCTTTTCATCAGAATTTTTAAGTGTTTATTCACTGGTGTCCAAGGGATGCGAGTGTCTTGGTCACTGGAAGTCTGGATCCAGAATAATTCTCTAGTCCCTTACCTAACCTGAACAAAATATCCCACAAAACTCTCTACACCCCCTTGTATGATTATATATTGACCAGACGGCTGATGACTGACTCCACTACCATGATTCTGTAAAAGCGGGAGCCCTGGGTAATGGGTAGGAATATTCTAGACAACGGGGAGTTACATATCCCAATAATTAAAGTATCATATTGGTATTCTATATACCTGGGTAGACTGGAGCAGTTCTCAAGGATCTGGTTCAAATAATTGATAAAATGTTGGAACCCACAGACTCAAGGATAAGACTTAAGCCTCTAAAATATTAGTCTTAGCTGGTCAGTGTGGCTTGGCCAATTTAAAAATTAATAATGCATGCTTGATGCAGAAAACTTAAGAAACAGAAAACACAAAGCAAAAAAATAATTACCTGTGATAAATTCATCCCTCCAAAGAAACCACTGTTAATATTTGGGTGTCTTTTTTTGTAAGCATGTGTTTATTGTAGTTGCTTACATACTTCATTAATTCATTCAACAAATGTTTATTGAGCCCTTGGAGTGCCAGGCCTGTTCTAGGTGCTGGGGATGTAGTTGTATTTTTCTTTTTAATTAAGAAAATTCTTGGGCCGGGAACGGCTCACACCTGTAATCCTCTGGGAGGCCAAGGTGGGAGGATCACTTGAAGTCAGGAGTTCGAGACCAGCCTGAGCAAGAGCAAGACCTCGTCTCTACTAAAAATAGAAAAAATTAGCCAGGTGTGGTGGCACATGCTTGTAGTCCCAGCTCTTTGGAAGGCTGAGGCAGGAGAATCACTTAAGCCCAGGAGTTTGAGGTTGCTGGGAGCTAGGCTGATGCCACTGAACTCTAGCCTGGGCAACAGAGTGAGACTCTGTCTTAAACAAAAAAAGATAAAACTCTTGCTGGTGCAGTGGCTTACACCTGTAATCCCAATAAATCAGGAGGCTGAGATGGGAGGATTGCTTGAGGTCAGGAGTTAGAGGCTGCAGTGAGCTATGATTGCACCCTGTCTCTAAAAAATAAAAATAAAAAATTCTTGTTGAAGCAATCACAAACTAATAGAAAACTTCCAACTACAGAATTTTTTCTTTCCGTTAGAGTAAGTACTGACTTGATGCCCATTAATCTGGAATACTTTTAGTTTATATTTTCTGCAAACACAGACCTTCTCTTATGTATCCAAAGTATAACCATCAAAATCAAGAAATTACCATTGATACACCACTACCATCTAATCCTCACCTGCATTCAGTATAATTCAATTTAATTTAATCTCCATTTAATAGAGATTGGTATTTAGAAGCCAAGATCTGTGTGCTAAGTGTGCTCTTTGCTGGTCAGGTATCCCTGTTCCAAGGCCCTCTCAGTGGTTACAGCTGGGAACACACACCCACACACAACACACACACACATTTACGTCTATATTTATTTGTACATTTATCTTGAAAACCGTGAGTTCACACCAATACCTTCAATTCCAATCCATCATGATAGGGCGGGCTGATTCTGGTTTTCTCCCTTTTCTTATTTGTATCTCTTTTCTCCAACAATAAAGTTCCATCATCTCTAATTTATGTACTTGTTTGATCAGTCCGCTTATGCGTAGCCATCTTCTGTCTTTGCCTCTACCCCGTCACCAATACAGAAACTCTGCTCACCCCACTCAGGCCCTGAGAACTTGTGCTGGGCCATACCTTCTACCCTCCATCCATGAGGATGCCTTCTTCACTCCCTTGTGCCCCAGCACTTCATGTGGGGATATAGTTTTGAACAAGACAGACAAATTCCTTGCTTTCAAGGAGCTTACGTTCTGATGGTAGGAGTGGGAGGACAGGGAAATAAACACCAGGTAATGATAAGTGCAATGAGAAACAGGATGATGTGGTGACTGGGTGCTACTTTGGGTTAGGTGACTGTTGTCTGTCTGTGCCTCCCCTCCCCCAGCTACTCTCCACTCTTCTTTGGCTTGCTCTGTGAATGTCTGCAAAATGGATTGCCTTGGTCCCTCTGCTGCCAGCCTTCTTGCTGTGTTCAACCAACGGGAGTAGTAGTAGACAGGTGGGTGGGAGGAGAGAAATGAGGATTTTGCTTGCTCCCTCCCTGCTTTGGGATGTGTTTTCTGGCAGTGGCCCCTCCTCTTGGCCCCAGAAATTTCATATTCTCCCCTTGTTCCTTCGATCCTCTTGTTGATAATAGCTTCCCACTCTTGCTAGCCTCTGGGTGCACCAATGATTTTGTTTCTCTCTACCCTGCCTACATTTCTGTTAATAGTTCTTTTGAACCATCTGAGTTGGATTCTATTTCAGGAAAGGGCTCTTTGAGGAAATTACTTTTTTTGTTGTTTAAACAATTTATTATGAATAATCAATTTATTATTATTATTTGTTTAAACAATTTTTGGGGTGGTTCAATATGTATTCTTATACAATGTGATTTTCAAAAGTGCAGTCTGATTAGTTTCAAAAGGAAAACATTAGCCAGGCTTGTCTTTCTGGATCTAAGTACAGAATGGCTTACTTTCTTGTCCTGTCCTGACCTGATGCTAAGTGTCTTATGTTGTGCATTAAAGTCAATTCACAATTGCAAAGATGTGGAAACAACCCAAGTGCCCATGAATACATGAGTGAATTAATAAAATGTGGTATATGTGTACCATGGAGTTCTACTCAGCCACAAAAAACAATGGTGATATAGCACCTCTTGTATTATCCTGGATAAGGCTGGAACCCATTCTACTAAGTGAAGTATCACAAGAATGGAAAAACAAGCACCACATGTACTCACCATCAAATTGGTATTAACTGATCAGTACTTAAGTTCACATATAGTAATAACATTCTTTGTGTGTCAGGCAGATGGGAGCGGGGAGGAGAGGACGGGTATACACACACCTAATGGGTGTGGTGCGCACCATCTGGGGAATGGACACGCTTGAAGCTCTGACTCAGGTGGGGCAAAAGCACTATACATAACCTAAATGTTTATATCCCTGTAATATGCTGAAATAAAAAATTTAAAAAACAATAAAAAATTAAAAAGTTGTGCATTAAACTGAGTAGTGTACACATTATTGTGACTCTACCTCCACAGGCATCTAGATTTTCAAAGTAATGTCATTTTTGGCTTTTTTTTAGGGTACAGAACTGTGTTTCCTTCATTAAGCTTCATCCTTAGCTGTACATTTCTCCACTCCCTGCCGTAGGGAGGGAGTCTTGGTCATTAGGAATCAATGGGGCCCTTTCTTGGACACACAGAAAAGCCATTGCAGGGGTTGGTGCCAAAAATTTTGCTTTTATTTGGAGGCTTCTTTGAATAATTTTTAAAACTTTTTTCCCTCTCTGTTAAACATTTGCAAACTTAGAAGGTCTTCTTCCAAGGATGGTCTAGCCTAGAGAATGAGGAAGGGCTTACAGGAGGAAGAGTATCTTGCTATAGCTTCCATGAGCATCGTTTGTTTCCACGGCAAGATAAAAGAACATTAAAAGGATGTGCATTGCTTCCTCTGACTGAATTTATTGGTGTCAACAGCTTTATAAACATAAAAAGCTACAGATTGAGAGAAAGGAAAAACAATCCCACAGAATAAGAGCAGGAAAAAAATTTTGTGAAAGTGTTACTGATTGTTTAGCACTTGTCCCCAAGACCACATCAGAACAATAGAGTACAAGTGGTTTGAGGAGAAGGAAAGAGAGGTTCATTAATTTGCTATCACATGAGGAGAATGGGAGACCCTTGTCTTAAAGTACCATCGTCGTATCTATAATCAGAAATACAGATTCTATTGCTCCCTTTAAAAGGGAGTTTTCAGCTTCAGGCCATTGCTGTTGAACTCTAGCATCTCTGCTGAAGACAATCTCCTGACCTCTGCCTGGACAATTCCACTGAGCCATCTCCTTTGGTACAAAGAAGGAAGGACACTCCCCTGCCCCTTTGATTACTGTCCTGTGATTACTGGCAGGAATGTAGGGTTTAATTCCAAAAAAGAGTGTGGGGGGCGGTTTTAAAGAGACAACTTGTAAAACATTTTACCCTTTTTGGGCTGTTCACTCTGTTATGAAAGCATGTAGCCTATCAGTGTTGATTCATCAGAGAGATGGGGTGGGGGGTGTAGAGTGGGGGAGGCACAATTTGGGACTGAAGAGGTTCTTTAGCCTTCTTGGTTTACCTGATTTTATACATATGTGACCCCCCCTCACCCCCATCCCCCCCAAAAAAAACACATCAGAAAGGCTCATCCCAGTCCCTATGCCCTTTCCTGGGGCCAGGAACAACATTCCCATCTGATTTTTAAAAAGCCTCCCCAGGTGCATGGCATACACTGGATCTTGATTCATGAATTCCGTTAGCTTCAAGTGCTTCCGTAGTTTTCTAGGGTTAAAGTGAAGCTGAAGTCTTCCCCATGCCCTTCCTCATGTCCCCTAAAGGCAATCCTCCTATCAGTGGTAAACAGAAATTCAAATGCAGAAGAAACCAGAGAGGCAGTAAGATTTGGAACAATTACATGCCTCAATTTTTTTTCCCCTAAAGAGGCAGCTCCTTCAAACAAGGCTGAGATGCAGCCATGGTGTGTTTCTATAGCTGACGCTTTTACCACCTCATCTTACAGTGGAGGTTTCAGCAAAATAAACTTCTCCTTCTATAAATGGCTTCTTCTCACTGCACTTCTGTGGACAGTGTCTAATGGTAGGGTTGGCTTATTTTTTGGACCAAATAAACATTCATTCCCACTAGCCTCATAGTGCTGGTGCCGCTATTAATGAGCTGCACTGCTGCCCATTGCTGCCGGAGTCATTAGGGAAGCCCTGATAGAGTTCTGTTTATTGCCAGGGAAGCTGTCAGAGGCAGAGAGAGCACAGCTGGGGCTTCCAGGCCCCAGCAGATCGTGCAGTGTGGGCAGCCAGGGCAATCATTCTCAGACTTGTGAAGTCAGGACATAAATTCCAAGAGGAATAAAAATGGGTGAGACAAAGGATTTGGGGTCTATGATTTAGGGTCATTTTTCAGGTTTCTGAAATTTTGAATAAGTTAAGGTAATATGGTAGTGCAATTTAAAGCACACTTCCTAAGGGGGTAGCAATTTGAGCAATGCCCTATTAAGGAAACAGCTAAGCTCTGAGCTGGTTTCCTTGTCAGAGATTGCACTTTCTGGTGCTCAGTAAATATGCATTGCAGGTGCTGCGGATTGGCTGAGCCAACAGGGAGATCATCAGAATGAATAGGGTCCATCAGAGTACAACACGCGCAGAATATAAGTTGTGACAAAATCCATTGGCTCCTTAACTATAAGACCAAACCAGTCTCTGCAAACACACTGGGATTGTGCGCAGCCAATTGATTGGCAGAAAATTCTGAATTTAAATAGAACATGAGACAGAAATAGGTGCTTCTCAGAACTTGCCTCAGGTAGGCTGGATTACCACAAAACATTTGCAGGTGCTGGTTTTAGATGAGGTTGCTTTTGTCTAGCTAGATCTCTGTTAGTTTGATAGGACTGCCTTAACAAAACACCACAGCTGGGTGGCTTTCGATCAGAGGAATTTATTTTCTCACAGTTTGGGAGGATAGAAGTTCAAGAGCAAGGTGTTGGCAGGTTTAATTTCTTCTGAAGACTCTCTCCCTGGCTCATAGATGGCCTTCTGTATGCAGGCAACCCTCGTGTCTCTCTCTGTCCAAATTTCCGCTTCTTATAAGGATACCAGTCAAATTGGATTAGGGCCCCATCTAATCACTTCTTTTTAACTTAATCACCTCTTCAAAGACCCTATTTCCAAATACAGTCACATTCTGAGACACTGGGGACTACTAGGAGTTCCCTGAATTTTTTTTTTTTTTTGAGACAGAGTCTTGCTCTGTTGCCCAGGCAAGAGTACTGTGGCATCAGCCTAGCTCACAGCAACCTCAAACCCCTGGGCTTAAGCAATTCTCCTGCCTCAGCCTCCTAAGTAGCTGGGACTTCAGGCGTGCACCCCCATGCTCAGCTAATTTTTTCTGTTTTTAGTAGAGCCGGGGGTTTCACTTTTGCTCTGGCTGGTCTTGAACTCCTGACCTCAGGTGATCCTCCCGCCTCGGCCTCCCGGAGTGCTAGGATTACAGGTGTGAGCCCCGTGCCCGGTTGAGTTCCCTGAATTTTTGGAGGACAAAATTCAGCCCATAATATGATCGAAAAAGGAAATGTATTGAGAATAATGGGAGATGGGATTCTCATTGTTGGAGAAGGGAGCTATAAATGTAGAAAGATAGAAAACTAGATTGGAACTGAGGTACAAAAGTGAAATCACGGACACACAGAGATGTAAGTGTGTGCATATATATGCATGCGTTCCCTGTCTGTGGCTACTGAGGGTCTTGGGAGCAGCAACACTTCAATAGCAGTAAGTGCACCTAGTGTTCAGATCTTAGTTCCTAAATACTATTTTCTTTCTTTTCATTTTTTTTTTTGAGACAGAGTCTTGCTCTGTTGCCCGGTCTAGAGTGCTGTGGTGTCAGCCTAGCTCACAGCGACCTTGAACTCCTGGGCTCAAGCGATCCTCCTGCCTCAGTCTCCTGAGTAGCTGGGACTACACCACCACTACACTATTTTTTTCTATTTTTAGTTGTCTGGCTAATTTTTTCTATTTTTAGTAGAGCTGGGGTCTCACTCTTGCTCTGGCTGGTCTTGAACTCCTGACCTCAAGCGATTCTCCCACCTTGGCCTCCCAGAGTACTAGGATTACAGGCATGAGCCACCATGCCCAGCCTCTAAATACTATTTTCTACTAAAAGGAACCAGGTTTGTTGTTATTGTTGTTATTTGAGAGCTGGCTGTTTTCAGGCTTAGGGTAGAGAAGATCTATGACGAGTCTGGAATATCCAATTTGAAGGGGCTTCTCCTGGCCAAATCTGGGACTATTTGAGCATCAAAATGAATGATGATGGTAATGGATTACAGCTCATTGAGTAAGCAGGAATCATTGAGTCCACACATATATAACTATTAATAATTAAATGAATAAATAAATGAGAGGAGAAAACTTTTTCTCATAGTAGAATGTCAAGGAATAAATGGAGAAGGGATGATGGAGTTAGAAAATCACTACTTGGCAACCATCAGAGTAATAATTAATTTAGCAAAGACACGTCAATGAATACTGAGTCTAGAGGGCCAAAGTTTGATGAGGTAAGAATATACACATAATTTCAAAATATCCCCTGAAAAT
>RJWJ010049851.1:0-10098 GCA_004363605.1 Indri indri | reverse complement strand
AGTGAACAAGATCACCAATAATCTCTGCTCTCAGGGAATATACTACTCTCATCATTTTTTCCCAGGGTTGAATTAGATGACACAGGATGACACAACCTTGACTTGGGAGTGGAATTTTAGTATTTCCCAGAGAAAATGACAAATCAGCTAAGATCAGAAGAATAAACAGGAATTATTGAGAAAAGAGAACAAAGCAAGGAGAATTTTAAACAAGCGAATTTACATTGCACAGGGCCAGAGCAAGAGAGACTAAAATAAATTTTGTGACCCAGTAAAAGAGTTGGATGGTAACTGGGGCATATCTGTGAGGTATACCAGATGAGGCTGGAGAAATTACCATCAACAGCCATGTGGATTATAGTATAAATCTGAATATATACTTTATCCCAAGAAAAAATGGAAAGCGATTGAACAGTTTTAAAGAGAAGGAGGAGAGACATTGGTAAGAAATGGTGACATACACCATATTTGGATTTATTTGACTTATCTAGTAGTTCTTGAGCTTCCTTGTATATACCCAGAAAAAAAAAATAAATTTAACTATATAACATAAAATCAGAAGACATAATTTGTCAGATTGACAAATTTGGCTACAGAAAAATTTAAAAAAAAAATCTTCTTGGCAAATATCACCAAAAGCAAAGTGAGAAGACAATTACCAAACATCACTAAAAGAAAAATCAGAAGACCCCTGCCAGACTAAAAAAGATATTTTCAATTTATCTGTCAATAAAGATTAATTTCCCTAATCTACAGAAAGTTCCTATAAATCAAGGAAAAAGATCAACTTGCAGTAGGAAAACAGACAAACCATAGGAACAGAAAGTTCAAAGAAAAGGAATACAAATGACGTTTTATAAAAACCTGCTCAATCTCACTCATTGTAGATAAAAGCAAATTAAAATTATGCATATATATATATTTGCCTATTCGGCTGGCAAAGCTCGGAAAGTTTGAAAACACTTTGTACTGGCAAGGAGATGGGTAAAAAAGTACTCTCATACATGACTAGTGAGAGTGCAAATTGGTATGACCTCAATGGAAGCCAATTTAGCAAAAAGTTGTCAAATCAAACAGATCTTGACTTGGCAATTCAGCTTCTGAAAATTTAACCTGTAGGTAACTCATATTCATGCCAAAGACCTATTTATGAGGTTTTTCATTACAGCATTGCTTTTAATAGCAGCAGATTAGAAAAACCTACATGTCCAACATTAGGAAACTGCTTTTAAAAGTTGTGGTGCATCCACACAGTGGAATACCTCTGCTGCCATAGGGCATTGAGGAGCATGTTTTTCTACTGACACAAAGTAACACACAATCTATGTTGGTATGTGAAGAAAGAAAAAAGAATACAGAACAATGTCATAGGATACTACAGTGTGGATAGAAGAGTGCTTGCTGGTATATTCAGGGTCTCTGGAGAGATTCATAAGAAGTTCACAGCATGGGCTGCCTCCAGGGAGTGATACTCAGTTGCCGGTGGACAAGAGTGGCAAAGACACTTGTCACTTACTGCCTTCTTATAGCTTTTGAACCATGGGTCTCAAAAGTAAAGAAATTTAAAATTTCAAAAAAGTTAATTTAATCATTGAAAAGTTTTTCTAAATTCCTTCAGTTGAGACTATAAAAGAAAAAAGACCTGAACTTTCTCAAGGTATTGATGTTATATAACAAAGAGCAGTTCTGTAGCATTCAAATGTTGACATTAACACCAGTTTGCATTGGTCAGGGTTCTCCACATCCAATAGGAGATTTATATACCTCCTATTGAATACATATTTAAATATATGTGTTAATGGAAGCTAAGTCCATGATCTGTCATTTGCAAGCTGGAGACCCAGGAATGCCAATGGTGTAATTCAGTCCTACTCTGCAAGCCTGAGAACCAGAGGAGCCAATGGTTAAATCCCAATCTGAGGACAGAAGATGAGATAAAATGTCCCGGCTCGAGCAGTGAAGCAAATTCCTCCTTTCTCCACCTCTTGTTCTATTCAGGCCCTCAGCGAATTGGATAATGCCCAGTCGCATTGCGGAGGGCAATCTACTCTACAGAGTCCACCGATTCAAACACTAATCTTATACAGAAACACCTTAACAGACACACCCAGAAGTATTGTTTACTCTGGGTACCTGTGGCCTACTCAAATTCCACACAAAATTAACTATCATAAGGTTCAAACGGTATTCATGCTTACAAGAATGTGTGTGAAGTAATTATTTCATTCATCTAAAATTTTGCAACTGCCTCTAGAACTTAGCATTGTTGATTATAAAACCACAACCTGTTAATCACATATAAAGATGGAGATTATAGAGGATATTTAGTGTTTTCTGTCTGCTCAGCTCCTTTCAACCCAATCCTAACATTTGGGGAATTTTCCACCTCTTGAATCCGACATTCTTATGGTTGATGCCATAAAAGTCCTTTTCTCTGCCTTGTCTGCAAATGAGTCACAGGCATGTGACCAGCAACCAGGCTCCAGCATGGGTTTCCTGGTTCTGCGTATGCATCCAGTTTGCTGGTGAGTGGGCAGCAGGGGCATGGGGCCTTGGAGCATAGCAGTGATTGCAAGGTGGAGCTCCCAACACGGGGAGCTCAAGGTCAGAGCAGATCACAGCTGGAGCATCCAGTGCCTGGTGGACACAGCAGCCACCAGGTCATTTTCTCTTCCGGCTGCTGTGCTGTATAGTTTGGATTCTTGTTCCTAAAAGTGTAGCTTTGAGGCTTTGAGGTAATTCTCTAGCCCTCATAATGACTCCATGAGTCTCTCAGTATTCTTTTTAAAAAACTATTCTGCTTAATCAGTCACAGTTAGTTCTGTTTCTTGCATCTAAACACGATGACAGATAAAGGGAGCTATAGTTTAATAAAAACCAAAAATATGTATGCCAGGTATTCCAATAAGCACATTCCAAAGCAATTAAGTTGCTAAATTTCTTATGTAATACCTATTTTGGGATCACTAAAGAGTTACTAGAGAAGTTCTTTTCCCTAAGTCCTGGGAAAAAGGAAAGAAGAAACTCGCATAATAAATTACAATGGGAAGATGTTTTCCCAATATAATAAATGCCATTATTGATAGCTGTAAATTTGTACTGAATTGAGGGAAAGAATGTAGAAATAATAGTAATAATAAACATTACATGCTTTACATATACTATCATATTTAAGCCACACAATATCCCAAGGTAGGGACACATTTTACATATGACAAAACAGAAATCAGAAAGATTATCCTGTTTAAAATCATAGCCAGTTTTGAACCTAAGCAATCCAGTCCTCTTCTTAACCACTAGATTGCACTACTTCTCTGAGTTTAAAAATAAACCCTAAAACGCAGAGTAAATTCATTAAAGTTGTTTACCGTCTACTGGTGATAACTGTTCATGAATGAAATTTGTATTGTTCTGACATAAAGGATCATCTACATATGAACAATGATATACACAGCTGCTGTAAAAGACAAAGCAAGGTGTGTGCGGTGGTGTGCGCCTGTAGTCCAACACACTCAGGAGGCTAAGGCAAGAGGATTGCTTGAGCCCAAGAGTTCGAGTCCAACATGGACACATTTCTCTAAAGAAAAAAAATATATACCTTTTTCCAAAATATAAATGAAGCTAAAAAAAAAAAAAAAAAAGACAAAGCCAGTACCTTGAATGGATCTTAAGCTTAACACCGTCATTATGATCCTTACAACAGACCCAAAACATTATAGGAGGCAAGTTACTATTAAGCTTACTTTACCAAAGTACCTACATTCCCTGTAAGGCATTTGTTCTCCACCTTCTTATCCATTACATCTAGGTGGTTCTTTTTGCCTATTTGAACTAGTTCTGCTTTTTTCACTTGTAAATTCCTTTTTTTTTTTTTTTTAAGATACCAAAGCTTTCAAGATGCAAAAGGATGCAAACCAAGGATGCCTTCAAGGACATTCAAATTACAAAGAGGAAGGAATTCATCAAGAGTTTGTTACTCCTTGTTATGTGTTTGCCAGTGGAGTACTATGCATTCTTTAAACGACACTTATTAGGAACCTGTAATAGGTACTCTCCAAGGTGACATGGGAAACACAAGAATAATTAATGCATGGTATATGTCTTCACAAAACTTACAATCTAATAGAAAATGTAGACTATGATCAAAAATAACTACACTTCAACTGGAAAATAAATGCCATGAAAAGGTACATATGGAGTTATTATTTTTGACTAGGAAAAAAAAAGGCAGAGATGTAATAAGTCAGACATATGAAACTGAACAGAGAAAGCATTCCAGGTGGAAGAAGCAAGACAGGGAAAAGCTTGGAGGAATGAAAGCCTTGTGAATGTGCATAACACAGAAAAATATGGTTTCCCTGCCTGGCAGCATCATGGACACTAGAGTGGGGGCTTAGACTGGAAATATAACATGACTTGTGAAAGCGTTCAATACCTGGCTCAGAAGTCAGAATTTAATTTGGAGACCATGATCATTTTAACTAGGTGCGGATACACTGAGTTCCGAGCGTGTTTTGGCCATCCATAGCAGGTGCTCAATCAGCATGGCCAACTACATCATTATTTATTATGACATATTTTTTACATTAGTAGAATTAGTGAGGTGGGCAAAGGAAATGGTCCATCAGTAAATGGATATGCTTAGATTTCAGTCCCTATGTTTTACATTTATTCTGTATAGCATGTAGAGTTTTGTGGATTAGTGGCATGCATAATACCTCCCAAAATATTTACTTGATAGGTAACAAAGTTAAAGTTGTGCTCAAAATCTTTGTGCTCAAAATAAAGAAATGAATGTCCTAAATGCATACTTCCACAAACATAAATTTGTTTTTTTTCATTTCTGTGCCCAGCATGAAGCTGTTAGAATAGAGTTGTTTTATACATCATTAAATAATAATATTTATCCTGCAGAGTTAAACCATATTAATTGCATTTCTCATTTTCTCTTTTGAAAGCAAAATGAAACAATGCACAAAATTATAATCATTTTAAAGTTGTTGAATGTTGTATCTAAAATTCGATTTGTCTACTCAAGGCATATTAACCATCTATTTTCACTACTTGAATAATAAAGTTTTAGACACATGTAAGTTTTTAATTCAATTCCTCATATTAGTTTGCTTTGAGGGACTCCTAGTTCCCTATGATTAGGATAAAGGTGTTCTGAATTACCATTTAAATTATGTGAAAAATGAATTTTGAAACATCTTTTCTTTTTTCTGATGTATATCTCCTACCCAATGCCTGCCCTGAAGAGAATTGTTTTCTAGGTGAGAAGCTGCACCCAGAAAAAGGATAATTATTTGTCACTTAGGAAAACAGGGGACGCACATTATATGTGCTTTTGTCTATTAAAACATTTCTCTTGGGTAAACACTAAGCTTAAGAATCCATCACATGATACACAATTTATATACAGGTTTTCCTTAAATAAGGCATTCAGTATAATTGAATAATTGCCCAGATAGAGAAAGAAGAATTAAAAATCCTTCATTACTTGTTCTGAATGATTTGGTTCTGGCCTAAAATTGCGTTCAAGTTGCTATTCAAACCCCCTCAGTGACAAAGGTGAGTTTGACTTTGTAACTAGCAGGCCAGAGCTCCAGTCCTCTTCATATCCTGAACGTGGTGGTCTCCATCACCGTGTTCCAACTGTTAGTGGAACTGTGCCTACAGCACACAAATTATGAGCCCAGAGGCTGAGAGTTGAACACAGTGTTTATAGCAAAGAGTTAGTGTGTTTCCTTAAATCTAGAGACATTTTGGCATGGGAGAGTTGGCAGAATTCAGCCACCAAGTGCAGAAAACATCTTCACTAATCTGTTCCTCATCTGTGAAATCATATGGACACTAAAGATGACTAACTCTGGCCATGATGCTGTAATAATAGGGAAAAAGAACATGTATATGGTATATGTCCAAACACACTGCCTCAAACAATACTCACCACGAACCTGTGGGTAGGTATAAAATAAACGTGAAAAGCAAGAGTCTCACAGCAAATGCACTTATTTCAAAAAATGTCTCCAAGTATGGCAAACACAATGTTGCCTAAGCTACCAGACATGACCTTACTAAAAATTACCATAACCTGGGGTCTAGGCCCCAGCTTTACAGGGTCCTTAACTCTCTATTATTAGTAGTAATAGCAATTATCACTACCATCATTACTTCATAAATTAAAAAATCTTTGGCTGAAGAAGTTATAATCTAGTCCATGATCTAAATAGAATGGGTGAAAAATAAAGAAACTGCTATTGATCATAATGAGAGGAGCAATGCAAATTTGGCAAGACAAATCAAATTTGGTTGTAAGATGAAAACACTTTACAAGCCTGGTAAAGAGGTTTCAGTTGTTTGTGTATGCAATGTCACTCTCATTAGCAAAGGTTATCTTGCAGCTCCAGTCTGTAGTTTCTTATTAACAAAATGGAAAGTGAATATACATACTAAATTAAACATTTCACCTCTTCAGGGCCATATCTGACAACTGTGTTTATCCATGCATTCACTCAATTCAACAGTCATTTATTAAGCCTCTGCCATAGAGAAGGCAGCTTCATTTTGGATAGCACAGAAAAAGTCAATACTTTCAGAAGCTGATTTATATTTTTTTATGGAATCATAAAAATGTAGATTACAAAGAAGATATACAATAGCACTGATAACTCTGGCTGAAGCAAAATGTTCTCCATTCAAAACTGATATGTGTGCTGTGTTTTACACTCTTTCTACATGATGTACTTTTTCAATATCTGTACTGCAGAGCCAGGTTTGGCAGCTCCCCTCCCCAGAGGTCTGCTGGAGATGTACCTACATCTCTACTCCAAAAAAAGACTCCTCACCTGTTGTCAAAACTTACAATTCCAGCTACTGCTGGAAGGATTTTTGTTCTGAGTATTATATTCAGGTTCAAATCAAAGGTCATATCCTAAAATAGTCAATGGTGGCCATTATCTATAAAATAATAAGATAGAATAAGTAATTTTACATAATTTATAAAAATTACCAACTAGTTATATATTTCTCTTTAGCTCCACTTATTTGTATTCTACCAATTGTTCAAAAACCAATTTATGTGCCACTTCTTCGACAAAGATTTCTCTGTTCCCCTTAGCTTAAATTAAGCTTATCTCTTTTCAATATTCTTCATACTGAGGAGGGTCGGGTTAAAAGCTTTCTCTTTATAAAATATGAAGTGAAATGATATTGTTTCATTTCCAATGTTCTTAATTTATTTTTAAAGTTAAAATGTATTCCATACAACCTTACAGGGAATCTCTGGAAGAATTAAAAATAAGATAAAGGTGCAATAGTTAATGTTTATAATTTTTTTAAAAAAAAGAAATGATCAAAATTCGCAAAAGATTTAAAGTGTGCAACAATATCATAGAAATAAAGCTAAGTACATCTATTGGAACAATAAATAGAAGTGGCTTAAACTTCACTATACATTTTTAAAATTTCTCATATTAGTTTACAAAAACAAATGCCAACTATGTAATTTACAAAACATACATAAATACACCAGAAAAGACTGTGGAACAGAAAGGATTAGCAGAGTTGTAACTCAGTGTCTTCCTCCTCAGGGACACCAAGGTGGTTTTGACCTCAGCCAGAACTCTTTATCAGACAGATAGAATTTATTAGCCAGAAGAAAACGAGGCTCTACCTGTGGCTTCTAGGTACTGTACTTCTTTCTTATACAAGGAATCCTTCTGGCAGGATATACATGATCTAACTAGATTTTTTTTTTAACAAGACTGAATTTTTGGATTGATGACACCAATCTCTGCTGGAGAATGGAAGTCAGTCATATAGTACGCCTGGGAATATATATTCCTGCCAATCTAAGCAACTTCCCTGTGGTAACTCATCTGGCATAGAATGAGCCTTCAAACTCCAAAACAAACACTCACAGATCTTGGTGTAGGAAGCAGCATCTAATGCATTCAAGAACTCCCAGATAGCATTTTAATGTTGGGAGTGCCTCCTTTCTTGAATACTTTGAACAATCTTTGTACAGCTTTGTGCTGGGTAAGACTGTTTTGTGTAGTCTAATGAACAATTGAGACTTCTGTAATAGTGCAGAGAATAGTGTGAGCAGTGCCATGATTTATTATAAAGCGAATAGGAAAACAAAGTCTCAAAAGGTAGACTTCGACATTAAATGGAATTTCCAAAAAAAAAAAATGAGAAAAGAAAACTACAAACCAATATCCTTCATATGTGGGATGTGAATTCAAAATATCTTTAACTAAATAGTAGTAAATGATTCCAGGAATATATAAAAAGGACGACCAAGTGGAATCCCAGGAATGCAAGATTGGCTTAATATCCAAAAATCAATTAATGTCATATATCGATAGAAAAAAAGAACAAGGACTGAATTTATTGTTTAATAAATAAAAAAGATCTTTGAACAAACTAGGATTAGAAGACAACTTCCTGAATCTCATAAAAGCATCTGTGAAAAACCTACAGCTAACATCATACTTAGTGACGAAAGACTAAATGTTTTCCTTCTTAAAATTAGGAGCAAGACAAGGTATCTACTTTCACCATTTCTATTCAATATTATATTGGAGGTTCTAGACAGTGCAGTAAGAAGAGGAAAAGAAATAAATGTATCAGATTGCAAGAAGTAAAACTGTTTATTCACAAATGACCTGATTGTCCATGTAGAATTGCCTAAAGAATTTGCAGAAGAAAAAAATATACTAGGTAATAAACAAGTTAAGTACATTTATAGAATACAAAACAAAAATTAAGTTTATTTCTATATACTAGCAAAAAGCAATATCAAAATGAAATTAAGAGATAATTCCATACATAATGCTATCAAAAAACATTAAAATATTTACAAACAAATTTAACAAAAGAAGTACATAGAAAACTAGAAAACATTGCTGAGAGAAATTAAAGATCTAAGTAAATGGGAGAGATATATCATGTTCATGGATTTTAACATGCCAATTTACACCCAAATTAATCTATCACTTCAATACAATTCCTGTTAAAATCCTAACAGTCATTTCTATAGAACTTGAGAATCTGAACTTAAAACTTATATAGATATAAACCTGAGGCACGAAACCTTAAGAATTCTGAAAGAAAATGTTGTGAAGACTTTTTTAGACATTGGCCTAGGTAAAAAATTTATGAAGAAGACCCCCAAAGCAATCACAGCAGCAACAAAAATAAACAAATGGGACCTGATAAAATTTAAAAGCTTCTGCACAGCCAAGGAAACTACCGTTAGAGCGAACAATCTACAAAATAGGAGAAAATATTTGTTTTCTACACATCAAAAAAGGGGTGATAACAAAAATATATATAGAACTTAAGAAAATCAACAAGAAAAAAATCAAACAACCCCATCAATAAACGGGCAAAGGACATGAACAGAAACTTTGCAAAAGAAGACAGAATAATGGCCAGCAAACATATAAAAAAGTGCTCACATCTCTAATCATCAGGGAAATGCAAATCAAAACTACAATGCGATATCGCCTAACTCCAGTGAGAATGGCCTTTATCAAAAAGTCCCAAAACAACAATGCTGGCATGCATGTGGAGAGATAGGAACACTCATACACTGCTGGTGGGACTGCAAATTAGTACAACCCCTGTGGAAAGCAATTTGAAGATACCTCAAAGAGCTAAAAATAAAAATACCATTTGATCCAGCAGTCCCACTACTAGGCATCTATTCAAAGGTAAAAAAGACATTCTATAATGAAGACATCTGCATTTGAATTTTTTTTTGTATTGTTTGTTATTATAGGCGTACAGATGTTTAGTTTACATATGTTGCCCTTGCCCCCCCTTCCCCCCAAGTCCCAGTCCCAAGCGTGTCCATCTCTCGGAGGGTGCGCATTGCACCCTTTGTGTAGGCATATATCTGTCCCCTCCTCCCCCTCGCCCCTCCCCCTTCCCCCTCCCTCCCTACCCGACATCCAATAGATGTTATTCTTATATGTACACTTATGTGTTGTTCAGTTACTACCAATTTGATGGTGAGTACATGTGGTGCTTGTTTTTCCATTCTTGGGATACTTCGCTTAGTAGAATGCGTTCCAACCCTATCCAGGA